>CANYLF013638107.1:0-16247 GCA_948193215.1 Bocquillonia castaneifolia
TGGAGATTTGATAGAAAATGGTGATTATTATCTATTTACCATTCGTTATCATTATCTCTTGATTTTTAATGGATTTTCATTGAATTATCACTTATCAAAATGAATTTCCATCACTTATCTTTCTTCAAGAGTTATCTACAAGCTTGGTCAGATGAATTTAACTCCCTTAAAGCCCAAGAATGTGGCTATATTCAGATGATTAATCCCCAAGAATGGGTAAACATCAACTTGAATCTAGATAGGGATAAGAATTCAATAACCTAAGCTCATCTTCATATCATTTTCTGCTTATAAAAGGCATTGTTTTCTCCTTTAGAAGGGGGTTGGTTGATGAGTGAATAGAATATTCATTTTTTAATCTGACTTAATTCTAAACTTGGGTATTTCAAAGCTAAAATCAATTTACTGCAAAGATTTTGACTTAGAAACCCTAGGCAACCCTTGCATTGGACTTTTTTGGTGTTTCTTGAGAAGAATACAGCCTGCCATTCTAATTCTTGGTAATTAGCAGCAACAAAGCTTTGTTCTACATCATTCTACGCTCCCTGAGGGTACTTAAGCCAATCCTAGAGAGTTTCCAGGTAAGTTTTTTGGTATTCATTTGTTGTTTTGATCATTCTTTGCATGATTGATTGTGAATAACATGTTTTGGTGATTTTTAAATGTTTACTGGCATGATTTATGGCATGTTTTGAATGTTTAAATGATGTTAAAATGTTCTGTATATGTGTTTTATGTTTCTAACATGTTTTTACAGTATTAATTAAATGATGGGTAAGATCTGAGATTATTTGGTGTTAAAATGAATTTTTTATGAATATTTATGTGGTTTTAACGCATAAAAATTGCATCTTTTTGGTGAAAATATGTGTTTTGATGTATGTTAAAATGATCTAGAATTGATATGAACGTTTTTAGGCTTAGAACATTTAATTTAGGCATTTAAATCATCTGCATATAGCATTTTTTTGGATTTTCTCGTGTCTTTCTACATTTTTATTCAGATCTGGTTGTACACTGGCGTTGGGGCCAGTTGAAGTAGTGTTATGCCAATTGAAGTGGCGTTGAGAAGCCTACAATGCTAGTCCTACACTGGCGTTGGGATTCTGGACTGGCATTGGGGCCTTTTTTGCTTTAAAAATGCTGTTTCGCGTGGAATTAAGTGACGAGGTAAGTTTCTGATCCTTCTTGGGTAATTGTAGTATGTTTTTTATGCATGAAAATGGTTAATAATGTTTATTTGGTAATAAAAATAGGTTAAAACAAGTTAGAAACCTATCTTGTGTTGTTTGTTGTCTTATGTGTTTTAATCACCTTTGGCATGTAATCTGATTTTTTAATCATATTTGGTAAATTTGTTAAAATGAATCTTGTTTGTTAATAATAGAAATTGACTTTTCATAAATGTATAATGCATGTAAATTGTAGGATTTGTTTTGCTTTATTCGCTTTGATATAGCATAGAGGAAATAAAGGTTAAAATAATTCTAGAAGTGGCTAGTAAGAATCACGTCCTAAGAATGCAGTTGTCCGATCATAGAATCTTTGGGGTCAATGTATCTTTGCATTCTCAGGGGAATCGAGACGTACACCATGTAAGATATTCCAAATGCCAGTTTAGGTGGTGACTTACTATTAGCTCCCTCATGCTAAACGCACAGTGCCGCTGTCGTCAATCAGGCTGGGACTACTGAGGAAACCCCTCTTTGTCTATAGTTTGGCGACTCCAATGGGGAAGACGGACTACTGATTCATGTGATTATAGCCACTTCTTATTATTATTATTCCAAACTCTAGTTTCCTTGCATTGCATGATTGCATTAAAACACCCTACCTTGTGAGTACCATTGGTTAAGCTGCCCCTTATTTTCAATGCGCACGCCTTGGGGGGTGAAATTAATGACTACCACTCATAGATGGAATTGTCTTACTATTGCTTACCATCATAGTTATGGTTAATGAGTGATAGTTAATGGAAAATTCTGAGCTGAATGTCCTACCATCGCTTGAACCTTTTTTGAAAGAGGGAGTTGGTTAATGGGAGTTCGCCTTCTATGGGAACCTCTTGTAGATTGAATCGACTGAAGCCATGTAATGAGCTTGGCAACTTCCACTAGGACTTACCCAATGTTGTTTGCTTATATGATGCCATGAAGCAATTATTTGGACCTGGTCTAGTGTTATTGCCCTTGAATTAGACCTCTGATTGCTACCTATGGGGGTGTCAATTGTTAGTCTAAATGTACATGACTAATGCGGCTCTAAAGCATAGGATCAGCTAGCGTTTGAGAAGAGTGACCTTTGACTACTACCTATATTTAAGGGATGTTGGTGCGTCGATCTAATTGTACCTGATATATGCTGAAATGACCCTAGAATATGGGAAACATCAAGGACTCGTCAAGAGCAAAGACAAGGGATAAGGACATAATGATGACTTATTGTTTGGTTTAGATGTTGAGAGATTTTTTTGCTATGCAAACGCACATACTACGTTGGCAATAGCATCCCCTGTTGATGCGAAGGCCCAAACCCAATTCCTAGGAATCTTGACTTGCCAAACGAACACGTGTATGGGAGAAATAAGGTTGGAAGGTCTACCACTTGGTAGTAAGTGTGATTGACTAACGTTTGTTACTTGTGTTGGTTGCTCCATGCATCCTTGCATACATAGCATACATGCTAACCCCTTATTTTCTAGCAATATATAGTCCTACAAAAAGTCTTGGGCAAGACAAGCCAGGCGCCTAGTTCAAAATGCACCACCACCAACTTTAGAAGCTCCAACTTCCCCAAGCACCATTGCCGGGTTGAGTGAAGATATTTTGAAAGCCCTGTAAGAAATGATGGACAAGACCATTAAGAAAACTTTAGAGGAATGGGATGAACGCATGAAGGATGAATATAAAAGTAGTGATATGGAAAAGGATGAGGAAGGACACCCTAACCAAGAAGCCCTGAATGCTTTGACTAAGAAGATGGAGAAGCTCTAAGAAATGGTCAAGAGCAAAGACCAAGATTTTGATTTTGATAACTTAGGCTTGTATGGGATAACTGGACTACCACCTTAGTTCAGGATGCCTGATGTGCTAAAGTTCAATGGAGCTGGGGATCCAAAATTACATCTCAAGCAATACATAGCCATCATGTTTGCAACTACTTTGAATGGGGAGCAAAAGTTGGGTTTGTTTCCTTTGACTTTAGAAGGAGTGGCATCTGATTGGTACCATGCTCAACCAGCGACCGATAAGTCTGACTGGAAGGCTCTTAATGAGGCTTTTAGGGGTCAGTTCCCTTATAATGCTGCCTTAGAAGTCTCCTTGAGAGATTTAGAGATGACAAAACAAATGGATGGCAAGACATTCTCTGAGTTCTTGATTAGATGGAAGAATAAGGCTAACTTGATGCCAAACAAGCCCTCAAAATGAGATCAAGTATGAATCGGGAGATAGAGTTTGAGAAGAAGAAGACGTACAAGGCCAGTTCAACTCACACTTACAATCAAACCACTAAGATGGTGGAAGTCAATGCAATCAAGACCACTCACCGTTTCTCAAACTTCAATAAGCCACTCTCAAAAGTCTTTGAAAGGCTAGAAAAGGAAGGCCTTTTTAAAACTAGAACTAGTAAAAAACCCACCAAACACGAACTCAGTATAATACAACCCAAATGCCTTTTACCATTTCCACCAAGTACAAGGCCATTCCACCGACAACTGCATCAAGCTTAAACACTCCATCCAAGACCTAATCGATGAAGGGAAAGTCATGGGCCCTGATTCAAGAAACCCAAGCACAAAAAGTAACCCATTACCAAGCTACAATAATATACCAGCTAGAATTAGCTGCATTGAGACTGGATTGGCTGAAGAAGATGTATGGGCCTCCTTTGAAGGTTCAGATGAAGTATGGGTTAATGTGGATCCTGAGTTAGAAAAAGGATCTCCCGAGGAAGCTTGGAATTCCCTTTTGAAGACGAAGGAGGAGCTTGAGAATGAATAAGAGTACATGGAAGATCTCATATGCCAGCCCTCTGGCAAGTTTGACTTTAAAGCTCTATATCCAAAGCACCCACCATGTGCTACCCCTCTAGAAGATATTGAGCCTACATGGGGAACTGAGTTCGATGTTTTATGACAAAAACACTCCATGGCCCAAGGGATAGGGTGAAGATATAAAGGATTAGGATAAGGCTGAAGCATGGCAATAATTCTTAGACGGGGAAGATGTCCCAACTTCCATTGAGAAAGATATCTAGGCCTTATGCGATGAAGTAGGTTGAAAACTTTCATTTTTAAAAGATGAGGTTGATTCCTACATAATCCAAAGTTGGAAGGATGGCAAGATCAGGGATTGCTTCAAATTTGATGCATGGTATAGCTCTGATGAAGATGAATTAGTGATTGACAATGTAATGAGGATCGACAATGCTGCACCTGCTTTGGTTACTCGAAGTGGGAGAGATTTTCAAAGGAAAGACTTAGGTGAATCAAGCAAATCACTCGAAGAAGAGATAGTGAAGGAAACCACTGCTGCTGACATTATGATCGAGCAACTCAAAAAGACTAAGACTAATGCAAGCATGTGGGACTTACTTGTTTCATCCGAGTCTTATAGGTGAGCTTTAGTCAAGGCCTTGACTCAAATCCCGGCTCTAAAGTCCACAACACCTGAAGAAGTGGTTAGGTTGATGACTGAAAAGAAGAAAGGGAGATCACCTTCTCTGATGAAGATTTGCCACTAGAAGGGAGAGACCACAATAAGGCATTGTTCATTGCTGCTGAAGTAAATGGCAAATAAACTTCATGTGTAATGGTAGATGATGGCTCATCTATTAATGTGTGCCCATTTAAGATTCTTGCAAAAATGGGAATAGCTAGAGAAGACCTGAAGCCCTCTGACTTGGTCATTCGAGCCTATGATGATTCCAAATGTGCAGTTGAAGGGACATTTATTACCAAGGTCAAGACTGGGCCAATTGTTTCAGAGGTGGACTTTACTGTCCTAGATATTCCCATGACTTTTGCTATGCTCTTGGGACGACCTTGGTTTCATGCTCTAGGAGGAGTGCCTTCCACATTCCACCAGAAAATCAAGTTCCCCTATCGAGATGAAGTTCTGACCATCTCAGCTGAGCTAGTTGCTTCAGTTGCTATGCTGCGAGCCACGCCTCAGGGGGTCATTTCCCCTATGGGCTTTCAGATCATGAGTATCTTTGATGGGCCAAGCAATCTTGTTGTCAATCGGATGATGAAGAATATGGAGTATATGCCTGCATTAGGACTGGGGAAGAACCAACAAGGAATCACTCAGCTGCCAGACTTCAAAACCCAGACAACTAAAGAAGGTTTAGGCTATGATGGTAATAAGAATATCAAGACAGGGAAGGCCCTTACAGATTTCTTTGTTCCTAGAAGTGGGATCCTCTACCCAAGAAAGGCTGAATCGATGGACATAGGGAAGATCCAAGTGCTAGGTTTTGAGATTTTTAGGGAGCTGCTGGATACCCAAGCTATGGAAAAGTTGCTGATAGAAGGAGTCAACAAGATCAAGATTGAAGAGTTAATCGAGGAAGCTAATCCAGTTCCAGCTGAAATGTATGAGTTAGATGAGTTTATAGAAATTCATTAATGAGTCTACTTTATGAAGAGTCTGATCTTGATGTAATAGCGTCCAATTTGTTTGAGGACGATTATGTTTCCCTTTCAAAAGTCAATGATATAAATGCTGATTTTGCTTACTTGTGTGATGTTTTACCTGATGGCACTATGCATTACATAGATCATACCATAAGCATTTTTGACATTAATTTTGTGCAGACTCACTTTATTAATCTTGGCATAAAAGATAGTCCAAAGGAAATAGCACTTGCATTTGATATTACTGCTAGTGAGAGAGAAAATTTTGAAAAAATATTAAAGAAAAGAAAATGAGTATTTGCATGGACATATGACGATATGCCAGGTATTGACAGAAGCATTGCAGAACATCGTATCCCTATAGATCCAAATAAGAAGCCAACTAAGCAAAAGCTGCGAAGACTTAGACCATAATGGGCGAAGCTTATTAAAGAAGAAGTTGAGAAGCAACTCAAAGCCAGGTTTCTAGAAGTTGTCAACTACCCGGAATGGCTAGCCAACATAGTCCCGGTACCCAAGAAGGATGGAAGGGTAAGAATGTGTGTAGACTATAGAGATCTGAACAAAGCATCAATAATGGATGGCTTCCCGCTGCCCCATATTGATGTTCTGGTCAATAGTGCTGCATCGAGCATCATGTATTCCTTCACTGGAGGGTTTGCTGGCTACAATCAAGTCATGATGGCACTTGTGGATAATATTAAGATAGCCTTCATCACGGAATGGGGTATCTATTACTTCAAAGTCATGCCATTCGTATTGAAGAATGTGGGGGCAACCTACCAAAGGATGGCCACACCTCTATTCCATGACATGATGCATAAAAAAATTAAGGTCTTCGTAGATGACATGATGGTCAAGTCATCAACCAAGGAAGGTCACTTTGAAGCATTGGATCGATTCTTGACGAGGGTCGAGAGGTACAATTTGAGGCTCAATCCAAAGAAATGCATCTTTGGAGTAACTTCTGTGAAGCTCCTTGGACACATTGTGAGCTAAAGAGGAATTGAAGTGGATCTAGACAAGGTGAAAGCCATTCAAGAAATGCCAGAACCCAAGACTGAGAAGGAAGTCAGAGGTTTTCTAGGGAAGGTCCAATACATTAGCAGGTTCGTCTCTAGATTAACTACGATCTGTGAGCCCATCTTTAAGCTACTTAGAAAGGGTCAGAAGATAGAATGGGAAGAACAATGTCACATAGCATTTGTTAGGATCAAACAATATTTGATGAGCCCACCTATTCTTCAACCACCAAGGGCAGGAAAGACATTAATATTGTATTTAGCCTTGGAAAATGATGCTATAGGAGCCATGATTGCACAAGAGGATGAAGATGGAGTTGAGCACACTATCTACTATCTTAGTAGGAAGCTGTTATCCTATGAAGTAAAATACGACATTGTTCAGAAAACCTGCTTGGTGGTGATATGGACAATAAGGAAGCTGAGGCACTACTATGAATCCTATAGGGTTCAAGCTGTGGCAAAGGTTGATCCACTACGCTATTTGTATGAAGCTCCAGTACTAATGGGAAAGCTTACTAAATGGTTGGTGTTGCTGACAGAGTTTGACATTCAATACTTGACCAAGAAGACCATCAAAGGGAGAGCTTTAGTAGAATTTCTAGCCCTTAATCCTATAGAAGGGCAAAAAAAATGGGAATATGATTTCCTTGATGAGTCTTTAAACTTGATTGAAGCAAATGAGTGGAAGCTCTACTTCGATGGGGCAGTCAACCAGAAAGGATCCGGAGTGGGGGCAATCCTGATCACACTAGAGGAAGAGAAAACCTCTTTGGTTAAGAAGCTGGATTTCAAAGTTACTAATAACATTATAGAGTATGAGGCATGTGTGTTCAGTTTAGAAGTAGCAATTACAGCAGGAGCAAAGAATCTTACTATTTATGGGGACTCAATGCTCATAATCAACTAAGCCTCTGATAATTGGGAAGTCAAAGATGAGAAGCTAAAGTCCTACGCAGAGTATATTCAAATGCTCATCCTGAGTATTATGAATTGTACTTTCACACACCTATCGAGGGAAGAGAATCTAATGGCTAATGCACTTGCAACCTTAGCGTCTATGTGGGATATTCCTGAAAATGTAGCTATGAAGCCACTAGTGATGTGCAGATCAAGGATTCCTTGTTACCAAGGGGAACGAGTAATGACTATATATGTGCCGAAGGAAAAGTCATAATTCTTCGAGGTTTTGAGATTCCTAGAGAATGGGAGAATACCCAGAAGGAGCTTTTGGAAAGAAGAGGCATGCTCTAAGGGTTACTTCAAGGAATTACACTTAACACGAAGGAATGTTGAATAGACGAGCTCCAAATAGGGTACTACTTTGATGCCTTGATTAATATGAAGCATAAGAAGTCATGAGAGAGATCCATACTGGGGTTTGCGGGCCTCACATGAATGGGCACACTTTGGCAAAGAAGATAGTCCGATAAGGGTACTACTAGGACTCTATGGATAGAGATTGCATAAAGCTGGTCAGAAAAGTGTAATGAATGCCAACTGCATGGGAATCAGATTCATATGCCACCTAACGAGATACACAACTTAACATCTTCTTGGCCTTTCTCAGCTTGGGGGATCGACATCATCGGAGAAATAAGACCAACAGCTTCTAATGGCCATAAATACATTGTTGTGGCCATCAAGTATTTCTCCCAGTATGTGGAAGCAATCTCACTACCAATAGTTACTGTAAAGAGTATGGCTGAATTCATCAATAAGAAGCTCATCAACATATTTGGGCAACCTCATCATATAGTCTAAAACAATGGAGTTCAGTTCCAAGGGGAAATAGCAGACTTGCTAGAAGAAAAGGGGATTGAACATCACAGGTCATCACCTTATAGACCTAAAGCCAACAGAGCAATGGAAGCAGCTAACAAAACTATCAAAAAGATCCTATCTAAGATGGTGAAGACCTACAAGGATTGGGCAAAAAAATTACCCTTCGCTCTCATGGGTTACAACATAACCATGAGAAGTGCAACAGGGAAAACTCCCTATTCTTTGGTGCTTGGAGGGGAAGCTATGTTGCCAATTAAGACCCAGGTCAGATCACTAAGAGTGGCTCTAGAAGTAGAAATTCCAGAAGCACAATAGGCTGAATTAAGATACAAGCAGCTATTGTCTTTAGAGGAAACGGAAGAAGGCTCTACACCACACTCAAGTGTATCAACAGAGGATAGCTAGGGCATTCAACAAGGGAGTCAGAGTCAGGCTAATCAAAGAAGGAGACTGGGTGCTGAAGCAAGCTAGGCCTATTCCGTTTGACCTAAGAGGAAAGTTCAAGCCAAAATGGGAAGGCCCATACCTGGTCAAGAAGATTCTATCTAAGGGAGCTGTGGAGATCTCAGATCTGGAAGGGAATGAGTTCAGAGAACCCATCAACCTAGATCGTCTTAAGAAATACTACCTTTAAAAAAATGTGTAATAATAAATAAAAACCCGATGAGTTGAACATCAATCTGGACGGTTCATGCAAAAATTAGGGCGCCCGTTGGAGTAAAAGCCTTATAAAAGGCATTCTAGGAAAAAATTAGGGTAAGCCTGTTAAGGTGAAAACCTCAAAAAGAGGCAGTCTAGGCAAAAATAAAGGAAAAAAAATAATGATAGAAGAAAGTAAGATAGTAGTAATACCAAATGTAATTTGTTAAAGTACGCTTATTGTGCTAATAATAATGAAATAAACTTTGCATGAGAAAATTGTCAAACCTACTTATGATATTTGATTCTATGTTTATATAACTAAAAAGATAAAACATTGCATGAATAAAGTAAATAGTTATGAGACTTAATTTTTCTTGTTCCATTTGATTTTGTTAAAACCAGCTTCTAATGCATTTCTTGAGTCTTTTCTAGTTCGCTTTATGCGATTTATGTTACTTGCATCATATAACTCAGCATTTCTACCATCACCATCAAGCAGTTCAGCCTGCATAGCAAATTCAATCACAGGGACAACACTTGCCAAGTCAACTCAAGCCTTATAACCATCATCAGTGGTAACTCTGCTAGTGAAAGCCAGATTCCTCATGATAGTCTTACCATCCCAACATATACGGCTATCCCTAAGGAAGTAAGGGGGTAACAGCATAAGGTGTGAAAGTAGGAACAACGGCCAGAGACTCTAGAGTATGAGGTCATGAATCTTGCCCAAAATCCCCTCAAACTCTTCAAACAGGAACAGAGCTCAACCCGTTGCATCTGGGGAAGTTCAGAGTCCAAAAGGAGTTAAAAACGGAGTAGAACGTCAAAACTAATCACATCTGCAGAAGGAATGACTCCAGAAACCAAGATTTTGTGGATTGGAGGATTCTAAGCATATCATTTCATGCATACATCATAAGAAAAATAGGAAAACATGCATCATAAAATATATATATATGTACATAGATCATAAAGTGCAGGTACATGTCCAAGAGAACAAGAAAAAAATAAATAAAGTATCTCCATAATAGTTTAAACAAGCCAGAGAAAGCAACATTAAAGGCTCTCCATTATCATGGTCTGCCTCCTGATGAGAATAATCTCCAGCAACAGTCGTATCGACAGGGGCATCCACATCCTCGTCCTGATCACCCGAACCCAAAGCTGTAGCTGCCTCCAACTCATGGAGTCGAGTCCTCAAGTAATGGTTCATCTGTGAGGCATGCTCGTAAGTTGATCGCCAAGCATCACAAGCCTCAACAGTGAGAGCCTTACTAGCATGATAATAGCCAGCAAGACGAGCAACCTCAGTAGTCGGGATTTGAGAAAGAAAACAAGTCAGCAAAAAAAAATAGAATTGAATCTAGAAAGCACCAAATTTCAAAAACTTACATGAGTACATGCTAGAGATAAAGTGATGTAAGGCAAAGCAGGAATCAGAGTACGCTCCACAATAACAGTAGGAGAATGGTAAAGCATAGTGTGACTTGGGAAAGAAGTGATCACACCGGGAACACAGTCAGCAGGGTACTTTAGAGGATGCCTATGAACTACTCGCTGAGACCGTTAATGGGTAACTCTAACCCCAGGTATGGTCCTAGTCATCAAAGGTGGTCAAAGACTAGGCCCGGCCTTATCACTAGCAACAGGAGAAACTTTAGTCAACTCGGGGGCATCCTCAGCCTGAGTTTCCCAAACCTCTGGAGCATCAATGTCCTCATCATCATCAAAATCCCCTGGGATAGTGAAAGTAACTACGCCGTCTCATGCCTGTATATGCTAAGATCAGCACTTAAACAAAAGGTTCAAAATTGATGAGACTTGGAAGATCAATGCATACTTGAGCTAATCTCTACTCGGACAGGGGAAGTTGAGGAAGACATCTCTTCAATAAGAATTTAGCGTAAGCCTTGGATCGATCCAATAAAAGAGTACAGGGAGCCCCAGCAAGTGCTCGCTCTAAAGCCTCACCAACTAGGGTGTGACCCCAGAACATGTCTGTCAGAGGATGGATGGGCACTCTACATATCTGTCTGGAGTACTGGCGGTGAACTCTCTCACCAAGATACCACATCTGCATCCAAGGGCCCTCAAGCAGGATCCTCAACCTATCCTTCAGTCTGCTGGCATACACATATCTTGGAAAGTTCTCTGCACTGCCCAGCCAGTCAACATCAAGCTGTAAAAATGAAGCAAACAGTCAGAGCATTAAGAAGAATGCGATGCTCGTGGATTGAAGTCTCATGGGTGGATGACCGGTTCATGGCCCAACGACTTAGAAGTGGAAAGGATCGAATCAAATGGATAGGTGTGAATTGCTGAATCAAGCCAAGTTCGATGGCCCAAACCAGTAAAAAGAGAAAAGAAAGTTAGAAGTTAAAAGGATAAGTGGAAAATAAAGCGAAGGTGGTTAACTGACTTACATGAGTAGCATGCCAGAAGCCGTAGAGCTTCTTCCCGCCTAGTGAAATGCGGTCCATCCAGTAATAGAGATAGGCTAGGGCTGCAGATCCCCAGTCAAATGTTCTCATAGCAGTAAAATCTCTTGGGGATGAAGTGGATGGGAACTGTGCTGTTAGTGTCACAGAAAAGAGTGCTACCCAGTAGATATAGAATAAATGCACGTGCCATCCTGTCTGCACGCCATCCTACACATCCATCATAACCCAACAAGTGGTTAGCGATCTCATCAATATGGAGTCGCCTAGAAGTCTTCCTCTGAGGGACTATACCAACCATCAGCCTGATGTACTCGTCCTGAGTGGCCTCACTCACAGTGTAGATCCCAATATCAAAAGGAATCGGCTCCCCTGCATAGGCCATGCCCGTGATAGTAGAAAAGGGCATAGGGGAAAGGGTATACTCTCCATATGGCAACTGGAAAGTATGTGTGGTAAGGAACCATCTCTCTAATAGCACTTGCATAGAACAGCGGTCATAATGACAACTCTCCTGATCCTTAGAACGAGCAGGTAAAGCACTTACAAATGGTCCAAATCCAGCCTGGTGAACCAATGTGCACACCTTGAGAGGCATCACTCTCCAAACCTCATGGGCTTTATAGAAATCGTCCTTTTGATCAAAGGTGACAGTATCTCTCTACAACAGGTAGGTGCAGGTATGATTTAAAATTCTAACCTAATTCTATTTCTTATAATTTTTTTTATCATTTTTATCAAATTCTGACTAACCTAGAAGGCTAGAACATGCATATACACATTTATAACATCAATATAAGTATAATTTTGCATTTTGGACAGTTGAAACATGAATTTTTAGCCCCAGAAGACATAAAACACGACCAAAGTGGCGTTTAGGGGTCCAACGCTAGTTGGACTGGCGTTGCAACCCTTCAACGCCACTTGGACTGGAGTTGGGTCCTCCAGGTGGTGTTTTGCAGCATTTTTTCTTCCATTTTGCAGAAATTGAAGAAAATACACAGTACCCAACCATGCAATGATGAAATTAACGTGTTAGATCACTTACCCGGCCTCTTGCATGAAGAGAAATGTGTTTTTTAGTGGAAGAAAGAGGTGAAACCTTGTTTCCATAGGCTAAACCTCTATTATCAACCTTACAAGTTTCTTTCTTGGCTTAAAAATGGAGATATAATCCTATTGAGGAAGAAGACGAGGGTCTAATGCAGCAAGAAATGCAATTCTAACAAGTCCAAGATCAAAGCTTTTGGTTAGAATTTGAATGAAAATAAATGAGTGCAAAAATGGTGAAAAAAAGAAATAAAAGAGGGAGAAGAAGGGGGCTATGCATGCTGCTTTGAATGCCAAGTGGTAAATTTTCACTTTGGTCCCTGAAGAAAATTTTTAAATAAGTACAGAAGTTTCGATCCAAATAGGTCCAAAATTAAGATTTAAGGCTAGGAAAGGCCAATTTGAGTCTAATTGGGGGCAAAACTTAGAAGATCAGTAGAAATTACAGACAACTACAGTCAGAATGATAGAGATGATAGAGGAAAATTACAGAAAACCTCAAAAGGCTCTAGAAAAGTCTAGAAAAATCCCAAAAAAATCCAGAAAACTTCCAGACATTATCTAAGACCTAAATACAGTTTCAAACTCTGAAAGTATTTGAAACTAACCTCAACAAACCTTGTTTTAAACTCTGAAAGTATTTAAAACAAGTATTTGTTTCAAACTCTGAAAGTATTTGAAACAATTTCTATCCAAACCTTATTTTAAACTCTAAAAGTACTTAAAACAAGTGAGATCAAACCTTTCCAAACTCTGAAAGTATTTGGAATTCAATGCCGATCCAAACCTCATTTTAAATTTTGAAAGCATTTAAATGAGTGAGATGAAACCTTATCCCAGACCTTTAAAAGGACTTTCCCCAGGGGAATAATTTCCAGAATTGAAGTCTTAAAAAGCAGACATTCCCTAGTGGAGCATTACTAAGAAGATGATTCTTGAATCTTAGAGGATTTCCCTCAACCAAGAAAGAGAATATAAAATCCCCAGTGGAGCAATTTCAAATCCCTAATGGAGTTAATATTGTCAGGACTACCTTCCAAAGAAAATTAACACCAGCTCCATGGAGTCAAGTCGAGGCAGCTAAGTCCGAAACAAGATTCTATACCCCAGAGCTAAGGTACGCATTTCTTTTCCAAAAATTATAGGGTTAGTGCTTTGTCATCATTTTCCATATTATTGTTTAATATTCCAAATCTCCGACAAAGCGGGGGTAAATTGTAGACACCTAATTTTTGGATGCAGGAATGTGGATGAGGCTCTGATGCCCTATGATGATAGCATATGCTTTAATTAGAATAAGTTAAATGATGTAGTCTTCTTGCTAATCACCAATTAGCTTTTAAAAATGTTTTGAAACTTTAAAAACCCATTTTTTTTTTGTCAAAACTAGCTTGTTTAAACCTAATCGTGCAAAATTCAGACGGTTATGGCCATAACTTCTTGTGTGAGCCTCAAAACAGCCTAAAACTAACAAATGTAGTAGACTGGGCCATTCTGCACATTTTTGTCTCTAATATGGTTTTTCAGATTCGAAGGTTTCAGGCCTCAAACGAGCCTCAGAAGAGCCAAACACCACCAAAGGGCTTCCAACGCCACTTGGAGTGGCGTTGACCCATCCCAATGCCACTTGAAGTGGCGTGGATGTCCCTGAGTAGTTTAAAATGCAAATTTTGGCTCGTTTTCAAACTCCAAATGATCGGATAGGACTAAGCTTTGTTCTAGATCAGTTTTCAAGCTGGAGATGAGATAGAAAATGGTGATTATTATCTATTTACTATTTATTATCATTATATCTTGATTTTTAATGGATTTTCATTGAATTATCACTTATCAAAATGAATTTTCATCACTTATCTTTCTTCAAGAGTTATCTACAAGCTTGGTCAGATGAATTTAACTCCCCTAAAGCCCAATAATGTGGCTATATTCAGATGATTAGTCCCCAAGAATGGGTTATTGACCCCAAGGATCCATTAGTGATTTTGATGATGCAAAATATTGTCTTAGTGCTAATATGTTTGCTAAGTGCTTTATAGGTGATGGATGCACTACTCATTATCACTCATAATGCATAGGAACAGTTGACGAAGATGATCAAGGGATATTGATGAAGTTTTGGGGTGCATTATGAGTGATAATGAGTAGTGCATGGTGGTGATGAAGAAATGATGGATAGGTTTGGTGAAATGTGAGTGATAATGATGAAATTCTTAATAGTATTCAAAGTGTTATATATGAAGATTGTATATGATGATGAAGAATGGTAATGTGATGTCCAAACCAATAAAGGGGTCAGAAGATCACTTGTCATAAGACGTGGTCATACCTTAACGACCATGAGATCACTTGTCATAAGACTTGGTCACACCTTAGCAATGGTAATGAGCTTTGATGAGTGTTTTAGCTTAGGTAGATAGGTTTAAGTGTTAACCTTATTAAAACACTTGGGTTAATGGTGTTTAGTTTATGTGGATAGGATCAAGTGTAAACCTTATTAAAACACTTGGGATAATGGTGTTTAGGTTAGGTGGATAGGTTCAAGTGTAAACCTCAATAAAATACTTTGGTTAATTGGTGAGAGTTTTTGAGTTAAAAGTTAAATACATGTAGTAAAAAGATAAAATATGTCATGGGCTAAGTAAACCTACAATTTATGCACATTGGACATGGTATATTGGAAGTTTAGGACTTAAGGAAAACTAAATGTGCAGAGTCAATTTCAGATGGTCTGAATTAAATGAATTTACTGCACTAATTGGGCAATTATCATATTATAAATTATATATGTATTGAAAGCCCAATATGTCTAGTGTTCATAAAAATATTTATTTGAATTTTTGGAGTTAAAAAATTAAAGATATGAATTTTTGAGTGATTTATGGTCATGCTATCAGACAAGGGACTGAACACATAGGTTGTATTCAAACTTATGTCAAACATTGTAGAAAAATCATTTGAATGTGACATTTGGTGGGGTTGTAGCTCTGGAAGTCTACTTTTCAATGCAAAAAATGGTGGAGCATTTTGAATTTTCTACAAGGAGATATTCTTGTTTGAATACAGACTACTCTAGCTGCAAGTCACATGCTTTAGGCGTTCATTGTTTGAATTATTACAAAAAAAATCTACAAATCTCCAGAAAACGTGCCATATATTGTTTAAGAGGTATGGATGTCTAGTTTCTAACAAAAAAGGAATCATAATTTTTCAACAATCAGAGCTGGAGATATTGAATTTTAAAGGAGACATGCTACATTTGTGGCAGCCTTGAAAAATGAAGCCTCACCAATCAAGTTTGAATTTCTTGGTTGATTGAGAACGGCCATTTCTGATTTCTTGCCAATAAAAGGAGGTATTTTAGGCATCAAAACATACACAAGAGCTTGAAGAAAGAATAGCAATTAAGAGTCATAATATTCATAAGTTATTTGAGAGTTTGTGTTATAATTGTGAGAAAAAACCTTCGTTCTTCTTCTTATAACTTTCACTTTGTTTTTGTATTGTGTGAGAGACACTAAAACACAAGGAAAGGTTTATGTGTGTACCTTGAAAACACTTGGGTTTTGGGTTTTGAGTGTAAGCCATAAAAACACTTGAGTTCGGTTTGTGAGTTAGCCTTAGAAAACTCATTTGTAAAGGTTGAAGATAGCCTTAGAAATCTTCATTATAAAG
>CANYLF013639485.1:0-12016 GCA_948193215.1 Bocquillonia castaneifolia
GGAACTCCCCTAAACAACATAATCCATACAACAATCAATTCAATATCAATTCCATGTCCAAACATGAAATTACTACCCAATATACTCTCCCATAAACATTAACTACATAATTATGCAATTCTAACCAAAAACCCCCAAATTCTTCATAAACCCTAATTTAATATAACTCCATAATCAACAATTACTTACCTCAATCATCTTCTAAACCTCAATTACTCCATTTGCTAATTAAAATCATCTTCTAAACCTTAAAAATTATTCCTATATTTTTAATATTTACATATTTTCTCTATATTTTATGTCCTATATGTTTTTGAAAATATTGTTTTTGGTGTCTGTTTCCTATTGTTTTTGTTTTCACACGACTACATAATCAGGATGGCAATCTTTTTCGTACAAAAAAAAAAATACATAAAACTTTCCAACTCCAATTTTTTGGAATTAATTTGGCAACTAGGATACCAATGTATAGCCCTCTAGTTGAATTATTTGGCAAAGTAATAAACAATTTGTCCTTCACGTACGTACGGAAAAACAAAGTAATGGTTGGGAAAGTAAAAATAATTTATCCTATTGAAAAAAGAAGGTACGTTTATAATTATAATAAGAAAAGTTGGTATTAGGGTAATCTTGAATAATTCTTGGAAGTAAAAAAAATAATTTACCCTAATGAAAAGCAAAGTAATAATATGTAAAAGAAGACTTATTATATATGCGAGACTAAGCCATGTTCTCACATCAAATTGAAGTCTCTTTCTGTCAAAAATGATAACCATTAATTATATATATTGTCTTTGTCTTAAGCCTTAATTGGAAAGACTAATCATGTTTAGTGTATGTAAATTAGGAGGACAAGGAGGGTCCATAAAGTAGATTGTCCACAGTGGATTTCACGTGATTTTTTTTGGTACAATATGTTGTATCAGCTTATCCGAAAGTGATGCTACCCTACATCCATGTCGGTTTTTCTCCATTCATTAATTAATGAATGGTTTTTTCTATGATTAATCGCCCATATAACAACCCAAACTTCCCTAAATATTAATCATATGCACCAAAAAGTAAAATTAGGGTTTATATTCTCTAGGTATCTTTTAACAATGTCACTGATTATACCACTTTAATTTTGCTAATTATAAAGATATATATATATATTCACAACCCACTTAAAGTTGTGATTTCTTTTTAGTATTTTTTTTAAAAAAAAATTCCAAATGCTTTTTTAACAATAATGTCATAAATTCTGCTTCTTCTTTTAGACATACTTGAATTAGGGGCCACAGAAATCTAGCATTGCTTGAAGCTGTTCCCTTATCTCTATAATCTAAATAAATTGATTTCACCACTAGCCCTATTATTTATCCTTCCTACTACTCCACTATAAGCTTCCCAACAAATAAATAATTACAATTTAATAAGACAAGCATCAAATGCAATTATTGCCATATAATTTTGATTACTATCACTTAATTATAATTTACATAAAGCAAGACATCAAACTGGATTTTATGAATTCAAAAATTAAGAGTAAATGAAAATTTCTTTTTCCCTATAAATAATTAATTTCTAACTTTTATAAAAAAAAAAAAAACAGTCACTTCCACATACGACATCATCTAAATGATCAATTAAATCCAAAAAAAATAAGAAAGTCCTTGAATTAATTGCATTACTTGAGTCTCTGCAAAAACTTTAGAATTTCAGCTTCGAATCCTCATTTCTCCAAATAAAAAATACATTACATATATGAAAAAGATTAATGCAAAAAGGAAAACAAAAAAGGAAAAAAAAAGGAAGAAATGCACCTACTAATTAATGTACATAGAGGCACACAGTAAAGACCTGGCCCTAACTAGATCACAAGGTAGAGAATTATATGAATAGGTTGCCATAGAAGGGTCATGTCTAAATTAGCATTTTCATTCAAAGACAGCGGTGAGACATTGATACTGACACTTACAAGACTATATTTGTTCACGTAGAATTACTACAAAATTTAGGTCATAATCGATTGCAACACATGTCCAAGTATGTAGGCATCAAACCACTAATACAATTTTCTATATAAGAGATCTCAAATTTCAAGATACTAAACAAATCACTAATAACCAATTCTCACATTCATTCATTCAAAACCTACAAAAAGGGCTTTTTATTCTTTTACAAGTATTTTCTAAAAAATGGCAAAAGTTCCATGCAAGCAACTTGTTCTTGTGGCCTTTTTCTTGCTTTGCTTTGCGTCTATCGGTGCAAGAGGTGATTATTTAAATTCTTTCTACACTTTGATATATATATATATATATAATAATCTATATCTTTAGTTTTCTTTAATTCAAATCTTGAATTTTAAAATTTAAGATTGTTGATGTAGAGATATTCCTTAATTTATTTATTTATTTTTATGTTACAGCAAGGAGTTTAAGGGTGGCTAATAAGAATAATGAAGTAGAGAAGAAAATTGAAGATCTTTCTACATCAAAAAATAATCAGTTTCAGGCACCAGTGCGAGTGGCGGATGCTGAAGAATTACTAGGAATGGATTACACTGGTGTGAGAAAGAAGCCTCCTATTCATAACTAAATTTATTAAAGAAAAATCTCTTTTTTTTCCTACTCTCATATAATGAAGATTTTGAGCTTTTCTCTTCTTTTCAATTACCATATTTAGCTACATAGGAGCCAGGAGGAACAATTAAATAGAAATTAATGTAAATTTGGAAATTAAGAAAATGGATATCATATATATTAGCTGTAAGTTAATTAGGGCATGTCATGGCTTTTAAAAGAACTTGACTGCAACCAACATATGGTAGCTATAACTATGCATACACAGGTGTAATATATATTGGCTTGTAATACCTTAAATTAGTCACAAAATTAATAGAGGTACACTTGTCTTTTTGGCAATCTTCAGTTGGTCTCAACTATAAAATTTCTCTCTTGCATATATACACATACTTGGAATGTATATATCCTTAGATATATGAAAAGTTTTCTTTAATATAATTTTATATAACAAATCATTTGATAATTAATCTATATATATATATATAAGCTATATATGAAAAGAAGAGTTACCCTAGCCTAGATATTATCTTGCTTATATATTGAATGAACCAAAAAAGAAAAAAGAAAAAGAATCACAAAGAAAAGAATTAAGCTAGTTTGCAGCTTTTATATATGATTTCTGAATCAGATACACAGCCTTTGTTTTACTTGTGGAAGTTTTATTTATGATCCAAAAGGATGACTTCAAACTTCTAACTTGAAATGACTTGCTTACATGTACATAAAATTAGAGAACAAATCATAGAAACAATCACGGAGTTAGGGGGCCAAACTTTGCAAAAAAAAATTTCCTAGATAAATTTCAATGTATTTTGATGTTGGCCCCCATCAGATTTTTATTTTTTTTACATATATAGACTACTTGTTTACGTAAATTCTATTATATAATTATTGGTATAATTTATTTGAATGTTGTTCCCCTTGAAAAAAATTTCTTGCTCCATCACTGTATAGAAAGATATATAAGTGGAATCAGAAAAGTCCGAAAGGGATGGGAGAGAACTAAGAAGAGAAAGGGAACGAGATGATGAATCTCGTAGTCTAGGTTAACATCAAAGTCATTTTCTAAAATACTGCTAAAACACCAGGATTACACTACCCTAAAACAAAATAAAATAATGGATTATTGATAGATTGATTTAATTATATATTAAGGAAATACTATGCAACTTTTAAATGATCAAAATATTTTTTTTTTTTGGTAGGAATATGAAATTTATAAAGATGAATTAAGAAAAATGGTCAAAGAATTACGGAGAGAAATGTTCAAAATTATTTGACATGTTCAATGTAATAACCTCATAATTATTTGACATGTTCAATGTAATAACCTCATAAATCATAATCAACAATGAGAAGTGTGCTTTTCTCCTTTACTTTTTGAGTGGAAAATGATGAGTAGAATTTGGTGAAAAACAATAGGGGGAAATATGTTGGGAATTGAAAAGTGGATTTTTTTTTTTAGTAGGTCCGGCGTCGATCCAATCCAACATTCAATGAATTATAGAAAATTCTTGTGTATTTTCTTGTTCTTTTGAGATGGGTGACATTGACCTATGATAATTAAGGTGCCAACCAGCAGAGCTGATTGAGCATTTTATAATGCAAAAGGTGAAAGATTTTGATCCAGATTATACAAGACAATTATACAAGGAATTGGATGTGCATGAAATTCTGTTTAAAATATTTTATTTAATAAAGAGAAATAATATCTATAATTAACTAGGCTTGCAACTGCATATGTATTTGTCACAGGAATGAAAACTTTATATTGAGATTCACCACTCGATATTATACAACTAGAGTCATTACATATTGCAATGCCTTTGTTTTATCATTTTTTACATGTTACTATGCATTATGAATCAAAAGAAAGTAAACATTTCAAGGCCTTATCATTTTCCCAGTGCCTTGGAATCGGGCCTGAGCCCTCCGGATGTATTTATATTCCACGAGAGTTCCATCAATCCGAAATAAATATTTCAACATGTAACAGACACTGTTTGAATCCTGCAATCTCACCACGGATCATTAACCGTCTGAACAATGCCACCAGGAAATGCACAGTATCACCATCCGAGTGGCGAGCACTAAGAATGTGTCCCGGTCTCACCGGACTCCGGAAGAAACTAGTAGATATACAAATTTTCATTAATGACGACTGAATGATGCAACAGTTGAATAGAATAAAAGGTAATTAATGTACGTTATAACATTTCTTCTTTCTTATTTTGGCCACTAAATAATTCCTGTAAACACTGTTTTTGAACAAAACAATCACTGGTTCTTTGGACTGCACTTCTTCGACAAAGTACCTTTTTTAGAGGCTACTGAAGCAACTAGTCTAACAGAGCCAGTCGTCTGGAAACAAAACAATCACTGTTTCTTTGCTTCCAAATTGCTTTCTGTCAAGTACTTGAAACTGTAATCGACGAAGCTGCTTATGACAGTTGTAGTAGGACGTTAATTATCTTCAGCCTCCTACAATTCTCTCATAAAACAGTAAGCTAGCCTCCGCAGCCAGAACTTCCTCCTCTGAAACATTGCATACATCAGAGTCTGATATACAATACCACCGAGATAGGGAAGAGTCGAGATTTTCACTGCTACTACTCAGAAACTCAGATCTCACATTTCTGTAAACAGTATAATGCCCACCTCCAGTTTTTCCAAAGTGCTCCACTACAGACACAAGATGATAAACCACATGCTGTGAAGGAACTACTGGGTGAGAAACACTGACCTGCTAAAAAAGTGAACACACAATCACATCATAAAGGAAAATAACGTTGATTAGAACATTCAACAGCTATTTAAAAGATACTAGATGGCAATCTTCTTCATTTATAGACTTCAAATGCACATAGCAACTGCTTTAATATTATCAATATAGAAAAATGGAGTTGAAAATGACAAGTTGCCAGGATCAAGACATGCACAGAACTTGACTTGTACTTTAAGACTTACATTAGAGTCGCAATTTACAGCACTGAAAAGCTAATGGAAGCTGCAACTAAGATTGCACAGTGAAACTTAGAGAAATTGTTTCATACACTTCAATCGCAAACTGAAATTCTAATCATGAATGGACAGTCTATGAGCACTATAAAATCCAAATGTGACAATTAACATGCAAACAGGCCCCAATGGACCACACTTGGTTCAGTTACAGTAGGCAAGTAATCTAAAAGGGTGCAAGCATTTGTTCATAAACAGTGAATCAAGACGTCAGAGAAAAAGAGATCGAAAAGGCGGTTAAAATTCATTAAATAAATTCAAAAATATTGTGCTAATGCAACAGACAACTTTTACTGCTAGTCGATCAACTCAAGACTCGAGTTCCACTTAGTTACTAAATTTTGATTTGTTTCAATTTGGTAACCATACTCTTGTTTCATCCTTAATGTAGAAACTTCTGCCAAATTCCCATCAATCCCACAAACAAGTGAGCTAGAATATGGCTGCCACATGGATTGGGTTTCATCCTTCAAGATCAGATAAAAACTTTGTGACCAAATAGGAATAAGGAAATTTAGCGACAAATAGACTTTAGTAACATATTGAAAGACTACTGGTGCAATTTCCCAAAATTACGTACAAGTAATCCACTTTCTTCAAATTTAACTACACTCGCTTTTCAATTGGCAGGTAAAATCTTTTGATGCAATCAGAAAAGCCATAAATGCAACAGAAGGCACTTTCTACACATGCCATGTTTTAGGACACATGCCATGTTTTAGAGGAGAGAATTGATACAAAGAAACCCCACAGAGATTGTTACACAACTCTTGCCATGATTCAATTCATATACCAAGCTAAACTAAAATTCCTCATTTCATATGCCAAGTTACTAAAGACTCCATGAGCTTCTTGCCCAAAGGACAACAAATTCCAGAATTCAAACTTGGATTCAGATCCTTGGATAGGAACAGTGATCATAAGTTAATTAAATAAGAAAGCCTACTTGTTTCTTTTGTGAACCCACATAATTAGACAGATAGATTACAAGACCTTCAAATGCACAAAAGAATATATCGGTATTTAACAATCATTCAAATTACCTTATCATCAGCTTGAAAGGTTATATCTGCATAGATGGCATCCGAACAGCCTTTAGCTTGGGGCAAAATGGATTCTCCCACGAAGGTTTCCATATGTTCATTTAACTGTGACTCATTATCTTCTAAGATCTTTGAGTAAGTACTTTGCCCATTAAAATTTAGCATTTTTGTGTCAGGTTGAACATTTAAATAGTTCAGCTGAGGGCTTGGTTTTTGGCATTCCACATTTTCCAGTGTGAATGGAAACATGTCCAAAATTAATGGAAAGCTGACATGGCCCTGCAATTACAAACACAACAATCCAATGTTATGCAGAAAATCTAACTGTAAGGTAACCAACAAATATAAAGCATGTGGAACAAGTTATCCCAGGAAACAAAGTGAGAAGATCCCGAAGCCACAAAATACCTGAAGTTTGACTAGATCTCCCAACTGACTTATTGAAGCACGTTGTAAATGAATACACAAAATCTGCAAGTACATGATAAACCTCATGAGCATATACAGGAGGTGTACAAAAATCTAGCAGATTATGAATGCTCCGAAACAAATACAGAAAATGAGAACAGAGGAATTAAAGCTTCGGGAAAAGTATCCAATTTACAATTGCAAGTCATAGTTATCTCTTCTGTTTACTAAAAGTCATCAGAAGGCTCAGTGTCCGATTAGCAAGTGAACAAGAGCTCTAAACCCTCTGTCAACCTTCCACATAGTACTGAACAATTCTAGATTAATTTGGGTTTTAATATATCAAGTTAAAAATAAGAGATCATACCTTCGGACAACGAGCAATGCTCAGTTGCTTTAAGGTGTGTGAAAAATTATTGGACCATGGCAAACTTTCAAGATGAGAAAGACTCTGGCAGGTACAGGAATCTTGCATGCTACATCTCCTAAGTTTTTCAATCTCTGTCTAAAACATGAAGTTAAAAAAAAAATCATATCAGTATGAGTGGCACATTGTAGAAGAAGACACAAGGTTGGTTTAAACAGTAAAGGAAACAAATTAAGGATAGGAGAAAATGAGAAGCACAAGATGGGCTTCACTTTCACAAGCATTAGGTCTGTTGTTACAGCCACATAAGCCAATAGGCTAGCTCTCAACAATTCAAAATTACATGGATCATATTGGAGAATCACCTCTTTTGCGCCTTGTAAGGATAAATACTTCATTGCAGCAATATGCCAACAATAGTTGCAATTGTAATTCTCAACTTGTTCAGCAACAATGAACTGCTTCAAGCAATCCTCTAATGTACATCCAGCCCTCTAGCATCATGTGTGCAAAAATTAAAATGCTCTAACCTCAATTACAAAGAAATCAATAATCAAGACAGATAATCCAAAAAACAAATCGAAACCTTCGTTTAACATACAATGGTACCAACACTGTCAAGGACTGGCAAAAGAGGCAAGCTGTGAAAAAACTGAAAATTCAATGATATCTGCAAAACACGTGTAGTTTAAGCTACATAAAACTTTAAAGTAGGAAGGAAAAAAAAAACAGTCAGCTGCAATATATGTGCATAACAAGTCTTTTGGAACCCTGTCCTCGAAGGATTCAAACCCATACACATTCAGATCAATCACCAATCTTTATACATACTTTCAACAGTAGCAGAATACTACTATTTATGCTAAAGAGAAAGTAGAAAAAATAGTTGGTGTATGAAAACCCCAAATAGGAAGTTGTGTCATGTGTGAGGAAAGCACAAACCTGAGATGAACAACTTTGACAAGTTAAAAGGCTACTAAGAATCCCATCAAACGGTCCAAGGAAGTGCTGCTGCCATCTTTCAAGTTCATTCGGATTTCCCCCGAACTCTGAAGCAAGAATCCTACAATTAGAAGAAGCAAAAGAATCTGCCAGAGAACTCTGATTTGCAGGATAAGAATCTGAAGATTCTTCTCTTAAAGATGATAAGAGATGAAGAAATGCCTCTTCAGCATCCTACTCACGCAGAAATCACAAATCAATAATTGGAAAGTAACTTTTTTGCCCAAAGAAAATTGAACATACAACCACACCTGTTGGCTTGTTAAACTGAAATTTTGAACATACTCAGCCATTGCAAGCATCACTTTTCGTGGACTTAACACAACTCTTTCTTCGCCAGATGCAGATAATTCTGTTTCGATTATCATGATAATGTCAAATAGTCAGGAAAGAATTTCAGAAGCTGATCAATGAACTGGTCAGAAATAATTTCAAGAGCACTTCTAATGAACTGTCATGCAAAAAAATTCCCCACATCCAGTACAGAATTATTCACATTTATTTCAGAAGAATAAAATAACTGCTTAATTTCTAACAACATCCTGGATGTAGATGAGTGATTTGGAGCAATAAAATTTAATCTTATTATAATTTTAAGAGATGTTGAGAAGAATAGAAGTAGAGTTACAAGAAAAAAAAAATCGGTGCAATCCTTCAACTGAAACTTGTAATGCATGGTACTAGCCAACAAAGTGATACACGTACAGCTCCACTTGCACCAGAGTTGCAATTTTCTATTTCATACATGTTTCAACCAAATGATGTTAAATAAGAGTTTTCAATGCGATTCTAGTTTAAATTTGAACAGAAGTTTGTGTATTCTTCATAATACTACATCTATGCGTGAGGATTACAACATATTTAAGGATGATTTGAATTGACACCTGTTTATGAGCATTTAAAATTACAGGCCAATGAAGTTTTTAACTACTCCAATAACAAAATTTTCTATTATATCAATTTCAAGTTCCTACATCCACATGTTGCATATTACCTTCTAATAGAGCAGCCAAGGAAATTGTAAGCTGAAAATTTTCACTCCCTTCTCCAATGTCTGATGAATCACATTCTCCTATCACCTTTTGAAGATAAGTTTGAAAACAAGAGCAGCTAGCTAGAGCCTGGAAGCAAAAGAAAACAAAATAGTAAAAGTTAAGAACAATATAGATTGTACAATAGAAGAAGTATATTTATGTTCTAGCTTGCTACTAACAAACATAAACCAAACTTTAATACCTTAAGAAATACAATTTCACCTAATTGACACGGCTTTAAAAGATAACAGCAAATTCAAAAAAGAAATACAGAACCTTGAACCCTTTTAACTTGCATGTTAAAATTCAATGAAGTTCAATGTTCACATACATGATAGTACAACATAAAAGAAAAGAGCAGGAAACTTTATAAATGGGCATAGAAATTCAAGCTTTAACTATCAAATATTTTTCTCATGAAGCAAACACAATCCAATCCAATACATCAACGTTGATATAAAAGTAAAAGTTACCCAGAAGTTAAAAAGTGAAGATACCTGCAAGACGACATTCAAAAAGCAATTATTGCCAAGATTTTGCAAGCCAGGAACTAAATAGAGCTTCTGGGGACGAGCTTTTCTATGAGAAAACAGAGGTAAAGTATCAAAGGTGCGGTCTTTAATTAAAGCTAAAGCCAAACTAGCAACCCCAAGAGCAACAGCCACCGATAAGTGAAACCCAGAAGAATATGATGAAGATGACGATGCCCACTTTAACTGAAACAATGATTTGTATCCATTCTTAATATTACTAATTACTGAGTTTATTACTTCGTCTTTCATCTGAATACAAAACAAAAGAGAGGCGCACGAAAAAACGATTGAGATTCGAAAGTGGCTCTTTTATTTGTAGAGGACTTCGATTTTAGGGGACTCGAGAGTTTTTTTCTTTGGGATACAAATCCAGCCCAATGTGTAGTCCGAGGAACAAATACACCCCTCATCATTAAAACGGTTCAATTTCTCATATAATTTATAATTTTTGGTACAATACCATTACTAAATAAGGGATAAATATATTTTAAACCCTTAGATTTATACAACTTAATACTTCACAATCTGAAAAATTCATTTTGGTTTCCAAACTTCATTTTTAATTAATAAATTTTTATAAAATCATTTTTTATTCAAAAAAATCAATAATTTTTTTATAAACTTGTTTTTTAAATTCAAAAAATTTAAGATATGTTCATTAAAAATTTAAAAAAAATTATAAAATTTATAATAATAATAATAATAATATGAACAAATTTGAGCTATTTACTTGAAATTTTTCATCAAAGTTACATTAATAAATGTACAAAATTAATGTTATAGCTTCATAGAGAACACCATTAGTTAGTATTTTTCTAGTTAAAAATTCATCAACTTTCCTCATCTAATTGCATGTTTGGTTCTGAAAAGCGTCAAAAACCAACTAACATCTATTCAATACAACTCCATCAGATGGAGTGCAAAAAAAAAAATCAACTCCACGATATGATTTTAAGCCAGAAACTATGGCCAAGAATGTTGCATCCATACTGATAGAGTAGATATTGGGCTAGAATTAAGTCCAATATTATGTAACAGAAAAATAGCATATTTCTAGAAGACTAAGAGAATAAGGGACCAAAGGAACACTTGTAAGAAATCTAGCAAGTGCTCCCAAAACCCTAGATTCCTTGAACATGCTATATAAAGAATAGTACAATGATATGTGAGGTAATTCTACTCTTTTAAAATCCTAAACCCTTCTATTCTTTATTCTTTTAGTCTTGCTCACTGACTTAAGCATCGGAGCACGAACGGGACCCCCCAGTCCCGTCGTATTCTGACCTTGATTGCTTGTGTTGTAGAGACCCACAAAACAGACATATAGACCCGAAAATAGAGGATAGAGACCCGCATGGAGCAACAGGATCCATCAGTTGGTGCCGAGAACATGGATAATAACACAGTCATTGGAATGCCGGTGGGAACAAATGTAAACATTTCTCAACGACACGGACCCTTACATAGAAATGGAGGACTTCCATTCTTTGATTGGACACCCACAGGTCCCTCAACAAACCATAACCCATCAGCATCCCCACACCTCTAATGAAAGAATAACAGCAAGATTCTTAACAACCCCTCAACCCATATTTAATACAACAATACCCATAACCATGCAAACCCTCTCAGGAAGTCAAACTTCCTCTTCTGCCCAAACACCAAACCCAGGAATGCAACCTTAAGTTAACTTGCAAGAAACAATGTCTAACCTGATGGCAGAGATGGCTGGCATTTTCCAGCAGAGAGTGGCCAAAGTACTGTGATTGCATCCGCAAGTGCACGAGTGTCGTCGAGTAATAAAAGGTAAGTACGAGTGTCGAACCCCGAAGAGCTAGTAGTTTCGAATATTAGTCACCCAACTTGCAATAGATTATCCAAGCAATCAACAAGGGAGTTTGTAAAAAAACAATAACAAAGACAAATAAATAAGGCAATGCAATAATCCTAACCCAAGCATCTAATCCTAACTCAAGCATCTAACACAAACAATCAATTAAAAACAATTAATAACAATTTAATAATTCAATATATGAAGCAACCT
>CANYLF013641111.1:0-17391 GCA_948193215.1 Bocquillonia castaneifolia
GATTTGCACTCTAATTGGGGTTAAGAGCTCCTAATTGATGCATGTTTAGGCCCTAATCTCTATGTGTGTTGCACACACATCATTAGTCGAGTGGATTATTTCCTTATTTATTTACAGATAGAAAATCCACAATTAGTTTCTAAATTATTTTTATATTTTTTTTGGGTTAATGTTTGCACATTAATTCACTTATTATTTACCCGAAATATTGTAATGACGATAATATATATACACCCTTAAAGAAAGGAAATGTGAAATGAGTTTCTACCATTTTATCGTACTTATTACCGGGTAATTAATTAAGTGTCCGATTAATTATTTACATGCAGATCTAGGTGATTTATATAAAAATCATAAAGAAATCTTACCGACCGATCGATTCAACCCGGAGAGGTTGAACCGACCGACCTTAAAGCTTCAATCAATTTGCTGCATCAAAATCTTTATTTTCTCCTTGTCTTCGTAGAGGTCCGGCCGAACTAATGATCATGCGGCCAAATGATCAAGATTCAAATATTTGAATTTAAGCAAGCAGGTAGGACATCCGTGTGAAAGGTGAACATTCGGCCGGACCTATGCAAACATCCGGTCGGATGTTTGAACGTCCGATGAAAAATTCCAATTTTGATGTATGTTATATGTGTTGATTGATATGGTTTTGAATTTATGTTTAACATAAGATATGTGTTGTGGTATTGATTGGCTATTTGGGTATGTGATTGTATGCTGATTTAGTAAGTTTTAATAAATTGAGCTATTGTTGTAATGAGTATTGATGTTGTGCAATGTTGAAATGGGTTTGGATTGACTCAGGGAAAAATGGATTGTGTGATTCGGGTAAGCTTTGCCGGTGGGATAGCTGTTTGTCTAGGGATGGCGAGGCTGAGCCGATGAGATAGTCTCGTCGGTGGCCACCTATTCACATTTGTGAAAGAATGAGTAAATTATTTGGTGAGTATTTGGTGAGGATGAGTTATTCGCCCAGTTTGTGATTGAGTTTGTGTATTTTTGGTAATTTTTTGTGTAAATGATTGACTTGTCATTATGATGTGATATTGATGTTATGAGATGAAATTGTTGTTTGGTTGATTTGTTTGTATTTACTTTGGTAATGAGTTTGATTCTCTAAATGATTGGTTAGAAATTGGTAACGTAAAGGATGAGATTAAATTATGATTGGGCAACAAGAAGTTGTTCCAAATGAAAAAAATGTTATTGGGTTACCTTTCCTTTAACATTTCTTTTAGATAATTTAACTAATTATCAAAATCGATCATAATGTGTTGTGAGGTGAATTGGTTGTGATGTAATTAATGAAAAGGAAATTGTGAGATAAATTATTGAATTGTGAAATTGTGAATTAGTAAGAAATTAAAAGATTTGAGATGATAGTGTTTTGGATGAGATATTGATTGGTTGATAATGAGAGAATTGTGAAATGATTGGAATTATGAAATGATTGAAAAGTACTTATGATATGATTATTAAAGTGTCACGCTTGATATGTTGTGTTGCAAATTATTATGCTGAGTGTTTTTATATATTGTCATAAATTAATATTGACTAGCATAACAAGAAAGTCTTAAAAAAAAAACTTCAGATATTGAGTTTTATATATATGCTTATTTTTTTCACTGAGCATCAAGCTCATAATTTTAGGAAGAGAATGCTAGATTTGATAGAGCTACATGTGGTTAAACTTCAGCGATCTTAGGGGAAAACATTTTCTTATTATTTATATTACCTAAATTTTATTTAATAAAGAGAAAAATAAGTTAAAGATTATTATAATATTTTTATAGAAAAATTTATTATATGATTAAGTAAATATTTTTAGTGAGAATATACTAACTATATGTATAAATGATTTAAAAAGGAGAGGTGTTACATTATAAGAGTCCAATAACACTGCCTCGGCTTTCAGGAAAATTCCTGACAGATGCACCAAGAACTCCTGTATTAGCATATGCCTTTGCATGTGATGCAAAGAACATATATATACACATTTTCCAGAAATGGGGTTTGGTTAAATGCCCGGTGGCTGTTGCCCAGATTAAGAAATATGCAGAGAAATTCATCACTGCACTGCACCAATAGCAATAACTGCTTAAGATGGCATTACATCAATGATAAAACCTGCTGAAGCTCCAAGACTGAAACCCAAATCCTTGTAGAAACTTAGCGTATTAATAGTTGTTCGGTCGTAGCCTAAAGATGATTTTATATCACCACAATATAGACTGTACATGTAATATACGCCATTTACAGACATGATCAGGAATGAGGCAAACACCATGAACCATCTACCTGAAATTACTTGCAAGCTAAAGCTCTTGATGTCTCTCCTCAAGCTGAACTCACTCATTGTTTCAGTTTCTAATCAATTCATCACTAACAACTCTCAAAATCTGACTTTCTACTTGTATATATATATATATATATATATATAGGGAAAAATTATAGCATATAAGCTTTTAGTTCATCCCTATATTCTGAATGGCATATGTATATGTCTCAGCAAAAATTTTACCTGACATTGTTGTCAATGTCATATTGTGATAATTGGACTTACTTTCCCAGCCTTCAGGAAAGGTTAGAAAAATCTAATTTTCTCGAATAGGCAAGAGGACTTCAACTGCTGAATGTTGGCATTGCAAACTTTTAACAATGCATTTGTTTGGATTTGAATTGTATTTGTCAATATTAGTCGAATTGTGTCAAAATTTCAAATGCAAGTTAGCTGTCCTTTATATATATTTGCCAATTTGCCGTTCATATTAATATGTTAGCAGATTATGAATTAAAAAATAAAAAATAAAAAACACTATATATTATGTTTCCACTCTGTTATAAGCTAGTCACTGGCCTTTTCTATTTTGTAGAATTTACTTTTCAACATGAATGGTGCTATATAATTTTGCTATATGTTGTGTCAGGGTTCCAATAATTTCCATATTTAAGCAATAAAGTTTATATTATAATGGCACCTTTTTTTTTGCAAAAGATGTTGGAAAATAATGAAAATTGTGTGATTTTGAGGCATAATAATTTATTGGTAAATTGGAAATTTGAACAACAAATTATGGATTTGTATTCACTCCATGAGGCTTTTAAAACGGTTTATTATATGCTCAAAATAAATAATTGATGAATGAGAAATTGATGCTCAAAGTAAGCAATTTGGAAATGTTGTTGAAAAAAATTGTGGAGCTTGAAACACTTGTCCCACATCATTTGTGAGTAAGGACTAAAAAGTGTTTATGAGCATGAGTCATTTAGTGAAAATTTTATAATTTTATGACAAGGATCACCATTTTTGTGTTGAAGAGCCTGCTTTCTCCAAGAATAAAAATCAGTTGTTAACCACATAACCTTCTGAAGTTAATTATATATAATTTTAATATTTTCATGTGAAATAATTAGTCTTTAATCTCAATTGTAGGAATTGTTAAGGAAAGATCGAATGAAGCAATTAGCATTTGGCTCTACTTAGACAAGATAACATGCGTAGCCTTTGCCTTATCGCTAAGACATATATAGTTATGTAGTATATTCCTATATGATAATAAAAAATAGAAGGTTCAGTGAGCTGATTAATCAAATATTAATAAATAATAAATATTGTGTTTTCTAGTCCATTTTAGAAAACACAATATTTAAGAAAAATAATTTTTAGATAATAAATGATATGAATTTCTCAAAAATATCTCTGTAAAATTAAGAATTAATAAATGTGAGTTGTAATTTTTAATAAAGATGACTATATTAATTAATTAGTGGTATTATATAAATTTTATAAGATAACTACTCTTAGAAAGTAGAAAATGAACTATCATTTTAGGACACTCAAAATAGAAAAATGAACTTGATATATAGAACGGAGAGTATTGACACATTGATGCACGAAATAAAAAAAATTTTAGAAATTTAGAATCAAATCAAGAATTGTAGATTAGTGGGGCTATGGCGTCAGTACTTATTATTTAAAGTGACGGGTAATATCATTTTATGTTGTAGTCTGATTGTGTTGTTTTTAGCATATGTTACATTGTGTTTAACTTATGCTAATTCTAATATTCTAGTCTTTTCACCCATGAAAAATTGTCGCAAGTTCCACGTGTGTCAATACGTTCATTCATTGCTATATATTTGATAATTTAAGCTACACATCTATACTAGACTAGCAAATCGTTTTGTACTTCAGGAATGTACAATTAATTAATTTGGTGTGTGTGTGTGTGAATAGTTGCGAAATCAAAATTTTGGTAAGAAAATATAAAAATAAAAGATAGAAAAAATCATGGATGTCGGTCTATTTAAGGTGGAGGATTTATCTACGAAGACCAAACGTCTGATTAGAACGATCCAGACTGAGAGATTATCTTCTTTAAAGATACCTAATGTAGGGTCTTGTGGCCCATCCTTTTTTTAAGTATGTTTTAGACATTTGATGTTCATTTACTTTCATGTCTTTCGGTTCTAGTTAATTTACAAAATGGATGGTGTGTGTATATAACAGAGATGTTACACTCATCTTACACATTATTAGGTGCACCTTGTAATGCATTCAATGGAATAATCTAACCCATCATCATAGTTAGAGAACAAAATTGTCATCTGTGTTGATATTTAGTTAAAAAAACATTACAGTCTTAATTTTATCAATTCACTTGATAATTCTCATAAGAAAAAAATTAGTTTCAAGCAACCATTTTTGTATATGGGGGAAAAGGCAAGTTCCCTATTCGTGCCCCCCAACCCAATTGTAAAGGACAAAACCTCAACCGAATGTAATTAGAATGAATTTATGGTCCAACTCCAAAGAGTTTTACGGCAAATAAGCACAAATTGAAAAGGTATATCAATACCTCTATAACAACAGCATTATATGAGGAAACAAAATAAATGACTTGCATTGCATCTATTCAAACCTTTAATGCTGCTCCCCTAATCAATAAAATAAACTACCCAAAAAAACCATATAATAAGGATATTTAATTATGACCGTTGCTCAATAACCATCATGGGAATGTGGACTTATAATTTGTCTTGTAGTAATGACTAGCTTGATTTGATCAGGGCTAATTTTTGTCTTTCTTTAAATTTTCATGGATATGGGTCCTAAAGCTTTCTGAAGCCGGCTTTATCTTGATCTTAATACTGTCCTTCTCTTGTTGGCCAACCACTCACTCCTATTACTGCCACCAGATTTTTTATTTATAGATAAGAGTACTTAGTTAAAAGACATACAATTAATATCAATAATACTCATCCAGATTCTATTATGGAGGATCCCAAGAGATTAGAAGAAGGGTTAGCTCATAAAAAGAGTACTGCAAAAGAAGAAGAACGTTTAAGTGAGAAGTTGGTAGAAAGTGGAGACAGAGACATTAAATGTGAGAAAGATGAGACAAATAGTACTTGTTTATTGGTTAAACAAAAGGTAGAGCTGCAGCCACCGGTGAAGCAAAAGACCAAGAGGGTTGCAACCTTGGATGCATTTCGAGGGCTTACCGTTGTAGTAAGTACATGTACTTTCAATATACCCAAGCTTTAATTTTGAGTATATTCTATAACAGTCATGGTAGTATATATATATACATATTTATTAAACTTGTCACCTAAAAAGAGAAAACTTGTCTTGTTATTAATTATATCATTTTAAATTCATTCATCAAATTAATTTCATTGTAGCATAGCACAAACATATTGTTTAGAAAAACAAACAAAAAAAATGAATGTAGACTAATTTTCTAACATATTTAAACTCAATTATTAGCTCATAATTGAGTTTTGCTTCGATACAATTTAGCTACTAAAATCGAAAGTCGGTATCGCACATACATAGTAGTGCAGAGTAGACCTATTCATGGGTCCGAGTATCCACTCAGGCCCGTTTAGGTCCGTCCGTTTTGGACTGATTTAATACTTCATATTGCTTTTAAATCTAATCCAAACTCGATTTGAGCTCGAATTTTCATGGGCGGGCTTAAATTTTGAATTTCTATAAAAATTACATGTAAGTTCGAAAAAACCCAGCCCAAATCCTATTAATATACCGGGCTTGGGTAGATAATTTATGTCTGAACCAGACCCGGACCGAACTTGAACTCACTCCTATAAAAGTCAAGTTTGGTTGGATCCGGTCCGAGCCTGTCCAAGTCCAGCCCATGAACAGATCTAGTGCATAATATTAGAAATAACTTCAAGCTTCATATACATAAGGTGTACTCGTACGTTTAATATTATTGGGATCAAAAGAAAAATATTATATTATAGAATTTATTAATTTATCGGATATTATTTTAATATGTTCGTTGATTAAAAAATTTTATTTAATTGATATTATTAATTTATCACATATTTATTAATTGAGATTTTATGTATATGGTTGTATATATAGCTGATGATATTGGTAGATAATGCTGGTGGATCATACGCTAAAATTGATCATTCACCATGGAATGGTTGCACTTTGGCGGATTTTGTTATGCCATTTTTTCTTTTTATTGTTGGGGTTGCAATTGCCATAGCTCTCAAGGTATCATTATTTCATCTTTTTATTTTTCTTTTTAGTTCTTTTTCTTTGTTTTTTTTTTTTTTTTTTGAGCTTCTATTATTACCTCAACACGCTGACCAAAAGAATATTTATTCATATGAGGCTATATAACAGCAAATTAGCAATATACTAATTTAGCCATGTCACTAAAAAGATTCTTATAAGGAGTAATATGACTAGAGAAAAAGACAAGATTAGCATTTGTAGAAATTGGATTAATTTTAGATGTGGAGATTGAGATTCAATTTGTGCACTCGAGACAGAAAAGAATAAAAGGAAAAATGAGCATATCATCATTTTCCGATAACAAATTAATAATTCCAATAAATTAATAATAATAATAAATTAATAATCTCCTCTGTTAGCTATTGACCATATATAAGATGCAAATTACAAAAGTGTGTCGCAAATCCCATATAGGAAAATGAAATTAATACACGGGCTTCTTCTTTAGAGTTCTGAATAATACTTAAGCCAATCAAATGATGAAAGAATGAACTCTCCCAACAAATGAAGTAGAAATCAAAGGACATTAAAAAATTATCATGTGATTCATGATTTTCTTTGTATCAATAATATCTGATTGGGAAATAACATTCAAAATTAGAACTCATTTTTGAAATTCAGCAACTAAATTTACAAGATGAATTTTAGTTAAGGTCACTATGCTCCACCTAACAAACAGGAAACAAAATTAAAAGGAAATTGCAGCTCTAGTGGTAATTATGTAATATTAGCCTAATAAGGAATGATGTTAATTTTGCAGAGAATTCCTAGGAAGAGGGATGCAGTGAAGAAAATAACACTAAGGACATTGAAGCTTCTATTCTGGGGAATTCTGTTGCAAGGTAACAGACCTAATGGTGTGAAAGAGGAACATGTACATTAATTAATTAATTAGTGCTAAATAATTTTGTATGGTCCAACAAATTTCAGGAGGATACTCGCATGCACCTAATGATCTAGCTTATGGAGTTAACATGAAGTTTATTAGGTGGTGCGGCATTCTCCAGGTTTTTTTCTTTTTTACACTAATCCTAATTAATTAAATGGACAAGTTAATTATGCATGTGCCTTGAAATTGCTAATAATAATTAAATTAATTTTGTTGATAAGCAGAGGATAGCAGTGGTATACATGTTTGTAGCTCTAATAGAAACACAAACTATCAAGGAAAGGCAAACTGTCCTGGAGCCTAATCATTTCTCCATCTTCACAGCTTATCGATGGCAATGGTATATATATACAAGGATGAGTGCTATATATTTTATCAATTTTTATTGAAAAATTAAATTACATTCCGTTCAATTCTATTCGGTAAAATTTGATTTTCACATACTTTATGATCTCTTATATCCTTTTATCTACTAAATATTTGTCAAGTAGATAAAATACTAGGAGGAAGTAGAACATTATATCAAAAGATAATGATGTATATATCTGCAATTTAGGATTGGAGGATTTGTTTCATTCCTGGTGTTTATGATCACAACATTTGCACTCTATGTTCCGGATTGGAGTTTTGTTGTACACCCTCCTGAAGGATCTCCTGATGGACCTCAGAGATACCTGGTTTGTACACAATAAATAATAACATTTATTTTATGTCTACTTGAGGCAGGCTCATCTGAAAAGCATTGAGTTAGAATCCTGGAATTTATTTACTAATTACCTGCAGGTCAAATGTGGAATGAGGGGGCACCTAGGACCTGCCTGTAATTCTGTTGGTTACATAGACAGGGAAGTTTGGGGTGTTAATCATCTCTATCAAAACCCTGTTTGGAGCCGATTAAAGGTTTGTACGTACCATAAATATTATTGCATTTAGAATTAACGTATCTTGATCTTCAGGAATTTCACTGAACTGGAACTTTTATGATGTACTAATTAACAGCTAAATTATCCTTTCTTGCAGGCCTGCACTTTTAGTTCTCCAAATTCTGGCCCTCTTCGTGCTGATGCTCCTAACTGGTGTCGTGCTCCATTTGAACCTGAAGGCTTGTTGAGGTTTGATCACTGATACACCAATACTCATATCCATAATTAGACTGAAAATACTAATAATTGTTTGATTTGGCATTACTCTCAGCACGATCTCAGCTATCCTTTCGGGCACCATCGGCATCCACTACGGACATATTTTGATTCATTTTAAGGTTATTCCTTACGAAATTTACTGTATACAAATACAATGTGATTTTGATAAAAACGTGAAATGCCTTTCTTTTGCTGCAGGGTCACTCTGAAAGACTCAAACAATGGATCTCAATGGGGCTTGGCTTACTAATAATAGGCATCATCCTTCACTTTACAAACGGTAAGCTTATAGACAAAAGTATACATATTACTAATATAAATGTAATTGAAAATACAGAAGAAGAACATTCCAATCAAGAAAAATAAAAATACAGAAGAACATATATATTAATAAGTCCTTTCTTCTCTGCTTTACACAGCTATTCCTATCAACAAACAGCTCTACAGCTTTAGCTATGTCTGTTTCACAGCTGGCGCTGCAGGAATTGTATTCTCAGGATTCTATATTCTGGTATCAGGATTTATAAACTAAAACTAAATCATGGGTTTTTAATGCTATGAAGATTGACTATTAATTAGCCAATTCTTTTTGATTTCATCTCTTGCATTGTCAGATTGATGTTTGGGGATTTCGCACGCCGTTTTTATTCTTCGAATGGATTGGAATGAATGCAATGCTGGTATATGTGATGGCTGCACAAGGCATCTTTGAAGGATTCATCAATGGATGGTATTACAAGTCAGAAAACAACACTCTTGTAAGTTCAAATTTTATTTTATTTTTGTACCAATTCTGATAATTATAGTTTCTTCAATATCACATATGATAACAAAACTCTGCATTTTCCAGGTCTATTGGATTCAAAAACATGTCTTTAACAATGTGTGGCACTCACAAAGGCTAGGAACCCTCTTATACGTTATATTTGCTCAAATCACATTCTGGGCTCTAGTTTCAGGAATCTTGCACAGATTGGGCATATATTGGAAGCTTTGAGATCGCAGTTCGAATTGGTAGCAAGAATCATATGGACTAGGAAACATGCACACTTGTAAAATTTTCATACATGATTCCAGGTTGTTTTCTTGTTTTGCCAAGGCTCGTTTGAAATTACAATTTGTGCTTCAATTTTTTCCTCAAAGTATATCTATGCACTTGAAGCTCAAGACGTTTTGTTTGTTAGACATGGGGGGAATAGGAAGAAATCAAAATCTCCCTACATTTTCCTGCTTGATGACAGCTTATGCAACAAAGTACAGAGTCAACAAGTAAATCTTTCTTTTACTAAACATATTCCTTGAATTGTCATTAATGTCGACTAACCAAAGCTAAAATCGTCATTAAAAAGGGGGAGAGATTCAATTACATAAATTTTCCTAAAGCACCAGTGAAAATCTTATGAACACACAACTATTTGCATACTTCAAGGTACTGAAAATCAGAAATAAAATTAGGAGTAAAATCACAGAAGAAAATATTAGACGGGGCCAATCCACATAAAAATTGACCTGCCCTTCAATCTTAGAAAACAAATAAGACAGTAGAGGCTATCACATTCATGTAAGTCGAGATGCGTATGAGATGCCATTTACTGAGGTTATGCTTGGCAGGTATTGGATACAGCAGGACTACTACAAGACCAGAAAAAATATTAACTGAGTAACAACGTGATGGGACCAGAAAAAATATTATATCAATTAGATACTATTTTATTATTACGTATATACTAATTGGATGAAATGTTTTCTCCAATTAGAAATTTCATCCAGTTTCCTCAGCATGGTCTATTTGAGGTTTTTTTTTTTTTTTTTTTGAACAAAGTCAATTTGAGTTGTTTGCGAGTGAAGCAATCCATCGTGTTAAAGAAAATACTTGAAGTAGCTGGTGTACAATTACAAATTCTAAAGATACTTTGCTAATATTTGTCATTTGACAAAATTCAGGCTTGAACTCAAATTCACCTGGGCATAATCCAACATTCTCTCAGTAACAGTAAACTAGCTACAACTTTTGAATCCTGTAAAGTTGAGTTCAAGCAGACAAAAGTAAATCTCAACTGTTTCCAAGTTTATTTAATACTTCTAGTGTCTGAATTAAGTCAGGAAACATAGAGTAATCATACACCTCCAAATATGATTATTGAAGAAAATCTATCAACAAAGCAAAAGGTCTAACCGTTCCAAAATAAAACAGTCATTAAGTGAGCACTGTTAGTACTTAGCAGTTGACCATCTAAAAACCAATATTCTATTGTCATTAAACTTAGCATTTCGACTCTTGTTTTGGAAATCAAGAACAAGAGAATCAATTATGTACTGTCTAACTAATTTCAGGGTAAATGTCAACACAATCTGCACAACCAAAATCGTGCATCAACCAGGAGTAATTTTGGATATATCTAGTCATAGAGGCCTTCTTCATGCCATATGTCAACTAAAAAATCCACCATCTCCTGAAGATCCAAAGAAAAGAAAAAGGCACATTAACTGTGTACAACACTGACAGGCACACCACATGTAATGGAAAAGACAGCATGTTCAAGCAAACTTACAGCCAAGGGTATCGGCTGTTGAAAAGGTTCACTAGAGCAAAGGAGATCCTCATATGTTGTGGTCCAGCTGCAAATCAAGAAGCCATGGTTATGTCATATTCCTGTTAGAAGTTAGAACAAATAATCATAAAACTTTAAAGGCTATGCAGCTAATACATGGGCCATAACCAAAGCGCAAAAGAATCAATGACAATTTCTGAAGACACAAATACCCTAGAGATAAGATTGTTAGTGTTTCTAACATTCCCGTTTAAATAAAAAAGAAGGAGCATATAAATAAAGTCACTTTAAGCAACCAAAAAGACCATATCATTCCTACACACGTTCAAACTTCAAAAAAAGTAGCCAAAAAAGTTTTTGGAGGAAGTCAAAGACATTTTGATAATCTAATAGACCACTTTCAAAACCAGAGACAACAGTATATGAACTTTTAAGATATGTGAGAATATCATATAATTGTGATTCATTCACCAATGGACCATTTCCCTTCCCCACCAAGGTAAAAGATAGACCATTAATTTTACGATCATGGCATCTTCAGTACAGCTGCATAAACCTGTATATTCTAAGGCACGCTTCAAGCCTTCAAATCGAGTCATTTGCTAATTTAAGAGTGTGGGAAAGAAAACAATAATGACAACAAATAAAAGTTAATTAAGCAGGCCAATTCCAACAATGATTAAACATAAAAGCCTGGGCCATTCAAAAAAAAATTCTTATGGGCTAATCAAAGAAATAAAAGTAAAGACCTCATGATTGGTTCTTTAGGCATTTTCTGAGACTTTTGAGATGGATCACCAATCCACTGTTTTCGTCTCTCATGCCAAGTTATCTCAGCTGCATCATAAGGCCATTTAGATTATCTCAAAAAATATGAGAGCAAAGAATTTTAGACAGCTATGAGGACCAAAATAATATAGACATGTCAGGCTTTCAGCAATATCATATTTGGTGAGCAGTATATAATGTTTTAATTGAACATGTAATGAGTTCCTTAAATATTTTTGCATGGAAAATCTCATCCAGAATTGTTCTAGACCTCCTATCATATGGAAAGTGCACTGACTACCATATTTAATCAGTACTTTACTATTTCCGCCTTAACTAACAGTGATAACAGCTAAAAAATGCATAACACCAAACAATCTATGGCATTGGCTTGAATCACCAAAACTTGCTTGGTGCTATGTTAAAAAAGGAAACGGCAAAACTTCTTGAATATATTTGCACCCAGGCATCTTCGACTGATCAAGTAACTCGAATTTTAGATTCTGTAAAGCTAAAGTAATGGAAAGTAATTTAATTTAATCTGGATGTACCTACAATGATTTAATTTCAAGTACCAATAATAAGACGCTACAATTATCAAAATCCTTGTTTTGGAATTTTAAGTGCAAGTAAACTTGGCTGTAAATTATACGCTCAAAGCCCTAGAACATGTCTGAATTTTGTGAAATTCTGACCAGGTGAAAGACATTCAACACAAATGCACTTTTCCTAACTGCTTAAATCTTTCAAACAGATTAAATCATTATTAGCAAAATAAACAGGTGATAATTACAGGGATTGTAGCATTTGAATTTCATAGCATAGACAAGCTTTTTCACCACAATTACTTCAAGAGACATACCATGGTTGACAAAGACATCTTTCTCTGTTGAATTCTCTTTATTGGAATTATTTGAATCCTCCGAATGTCCATTGTCACAGGAATGCAAATTGTTGCCATTATTTTCCATTTTTCCTACTCTGGACAACCATTGCCTTCTTAAATATTCTGCATGAATCGTAAAATATAGTCAGAAAAAGTGAGATACAACTCACAGACTTGACGAGTTAAAACAGGTTTGTACATTTAATGGACAGAAGGATGCAATCAAGGAAGATTAAAATTTTTAGGGATTTTTACGATTCAAACACTTAATTATGTGTGAGATTTCAAATTTTTTTCTCGCAATCCTATTCTTCAAAATGTTACATTACAGAGGCTATAAATACAAGCATGCTATCCAATCGTATGAAAAATAAAATTCATAAAAAACTTAAATTCTGAAATTTACCAGACCTTTTTCATTGGTAATTAGAGCTCCACAATCTGCTAAACTAACACAAACCTGATGTCCATAGTCCACACTCCACAGTAAAAGGAACCCTAGACAGGAGTTATAACTTGTGATTACAAGTCAAAAACCTGATGTCCACAGGCTTAATTTTCGTTCATTCATTCATGATGCTCAGTATAAATGACTCAAATGGGAAACTCATTCTATATTTCTATAAACTACCTACTTTTTTTTCCCTAAATGATCCAATACGTAAAACCACAAAGGTTGTAGCTTTTTTCGATTCAATTAATCAGGAGGCTATAAGAAACTCGGTATTAACTCTTATTCATACTTCCAGTTTAGTTATCGGTATACTCTTTCCCTATCAATACCACTCCATAAACATTATAACCCTTACAAAAAAAAAAAAAAACAATACTTTATACTACTAAACTCAGTATACAGACATACCCAGTTGACAAATTGTTAAAGACAAACAAAAACAAAAGAAACCCATTATTGTTTCACATGATTGGAATTGATTTATGAATAAAAATACAATAAATTGTACAAAAATAAGAAAAACCCATATCAAAATTTCCACTGAATAAACAAAGAACGTACCTTTGTTTTGTTACAACTAAGAAATGGTGCTTGGGTGTTTAGCACAAAAAGAAGAGGGTTTTTTTTTCCTAATTTATTTTATTAAATTGCTGTGAATGGTTTGTTTGTTTGTTTATGTAGTTAGTAGTACAGTGATAGTAATAGTTTGTTGTTCAGGAAGATTCCAGAATTTTTTTGGTTAAAAGGAAGACAAAATTGTTGGATTCTTCTTTTGCTTGCAGAGACAGACGATCGAATCTATGTGCTCAAAACAAGTGGTTACACGTGGACTTTTGGTTGATTAGGATAACTGTGGGCTCCACAATAATAATCTTTCTTTTTATTTTCTTAATTTCTTTGAATAATTATTTTTAATATCTAGATAAAAGGAAAATATTTTGCAAAAAGGATAAAAATAAAATAAAATAATTAGTATTATATTTTGTACTTTACTATATTTTTACTGTTAGTTTAACGCAGTATTTAATATAAATGAATTTCAAATTTTTTTTGTAAAATGTATTTCTATTATATTTGATACAAATAAGAGTTTATTTATTGTTTATATCTTTTTTGAATTGATTATATGTTCAAAAAAAGAATTGATTATAATTAAATTCAATTGATTTTTAAAATTTTATTTAAATGAAAGGGATTACACAGTAAAATTGAATTAGTCATGTAAATAATATATTTTTCTCCTTTTATTTATTTTCTCTTCAATATGAAAAATTTTAAAAAATGCTTTATTATATATTTTTCTCTCTTTTTAAATAAAAAATAACTGTCTCCAATATTTTTTTCCTAATTTGTCTTCTCTTTCTTTTGTTTTTTCTCTTCTGTTTCAAAAGAATATTAAACCTCGCATTCAAAGACTATTTGTCAAAGTAAAATAAGCTGATTATAGTAGAAATATGTTAGACAAATAAAGAGGTTTTATTTTTTTTTTATTTCAAGGCTTCAATCTTTATTACAGTGACGGTGACTTGTTCCATAAATTAAAAAAAAAAAAGAACAAAACCTTCAATCTAGTGACATCTCTTGAATTATTTTGAATGTAAATTCTAATTAAATTAATTTTTAATGCACATATCTATCTTTATTCATTTTTTTTTCAAAATTAAAACTGGTTTTTGTAAGGAAAAAAAATCATGAATCTTAGGAAAAATATATTATCACCCCACCTCATTCATTATCATTAGCCAATAGCCATCAAATTATTTAGAAAGTGATATATTTCATTTTGTTTTACCATATAAAAATTGCACAAAATTATAAAGCAGCCCCCCATGCCAATATTAGAAAATGTAGCATATCATATGTGATATACCCTACCACTTATATAAAGACAGATTTAATTATATTTAACTTGAAAATGGCTACCATGTGAGTGTGACTTAGTTCAAGTTATATTTGGACTTGCAGGCTTTACGTCTGGAGGTTGAGAGTTCGATCCTTAGGGTCGCATATGAAGAGTGTACTTTCAAATGGAACTTATTCGACCGGGATTAGTCAGACCTCCAAATGAGACTCCGAATATTCGGATAACAACAATTATTAAAAACACTTAAAAATTACTACACCAGAAAGAAAATTTTTAAAAAAAAAGTGAAAAAGATAGGAAAAATGTGCATACTGACATAATATCACTCTCAACTCTCAAGTTAGATCTGGGATCACCTAATATAAAAAATTTTATGTTTCTTTGATTGGACCACTCAATGATGTGTAGTCAATATAATATAATATGTTTAGGACCATATTTCTTACTTTTTTTTTTCCAATTTATGCATTCTGTAATGTATCATCCTTTTTTTAAAAAAAAAACTTCAATTTTAGCTTTATTAAACAATTAAAAAAATAACAAGGTATTTTATGTTCTTTTTGGTATGCGGAGCGGAACATATAATTTTTTTTTAGTATTTTACTAATAATAAAAATTGAATTTGAAATCCTTTTATTTTAATGACCAACTAGTCGTCTACCCGCGCTTTGAGCGGATTTAATTTTAAATTTATTTTATATAAAATTAAATTTGATAACTAAATCATTTAATTATTGATAGAGTAAGTCCAAGAGCCCAACAAAAGTTCAAAGGCAAGTCATACTAAACACTCTCACAACCCTAGTAAGACACTTGGCAACCCTCCAAAGTGACACGTCGCACATAAGAACACTATAAATACTCCAAAATTCTACAGGTAAAGGATTCCAACTTTTAGCTCATTAATTACTACATTTAATACCTTAACTATATTGAGTGTCGGAGTGAGACCTGGAACACTTGTCCCGTCCAACCTTCCTTCACTTGGTGCAGGAAAGACTCGAGAACACCGATACAACCAGCCCCCAGGGCCGACACGAATAATCGCCACAACCGTCACAAACTCAATAGACTGGACCACAACACAGATCCAGCCCAGCACAGTCCTGTCGGCTCCATCATTTGGTTCCATTGTCGGGAACGAAAAACAATCTAACTGATGGATCACAGAGACGATGCCTCGACCTCGATCGAAGAAGACCTACCGATTGGAAACCCTAGCCAAAATAACCAAAACAATGTTATACAACCCCCGGAAGCTACACCACCGCCAATATGGCAATAACTAGCCAAAGTAATGGCCGACCTACAAGCACAAATGCAGGCAGCAATGGCATAACTACAGACCCTGGTCACGCCAGCTAATTAGAATGTTGATGAAACAGAGACACCTTGGGTAATTACTCCAAAAGTTGGCAAAGAAAGAGAAAATGCCGGCAAACAGAAGAAAAGAACGAGACGAAGCCTTAGCAAGGATTTCGAGGAAGTGGAGTCATCTAAAGATCCCCACGAAAATGAGTTGCAGGGAAACCTCGATAGTAGAAAAACAAAGCGCAGACATAAGAAAGCTACCTCAGAGGAAGATAAAATCCGACTCATGATGATTGAAATGATAAAAGACCTGAAGATGGAAGCTACTCAAACACCCCGACCATTTGAACCTAAAAACTCACCTCTGACCGTAGATATCCTTGCTACTCCACTGCCAAGAAATTTCAAAGTTTCCACCTTTGACTCCTTTTCTAACACAGGATGCTCGGAAACACATACCACCAAGTTTGTAAGTTATATGCAACTTTATAATGCTTCTTAAAAACTCCTTTGCAAAGTTTTTCCAACTACCTTCGTGGGTACAGCTCAGAAATGGTATAGCAAGTTGCCACCAGGATCTGTTGCTACCTAGAAGGATCTATCGACCAAATTCATCCTCAGATTTTTCCTAAATATTCCACCTAAAAGAAGCTCAGAACAGCTCTATCAGTGCCGACAGAAAGACAGTGAATCACTAAGGGACTACCTGGAACGGTTCAACAATGAAGTCACCAAAATAAACGATCTGAACATTGACACGGGAGTGTAAGCCTTAAGAAGGGGCACTACCATGGGACGACTAACAGATAAAATCTATTCAAAACCACCCAAGACTTACCAAGACTTGATGATGATGGCTCAAAAGTGTGTTAGCGTTGACGATGGGAGATGTTACAGGAAAATAGGGAAGGAAGAAACTGACGAAAAAAGGAAAGAAAAGAAGGAAGACAAGCCAAAGAT
>CANYLF013642426.1:0-13025 GCA_948193215.1 Bocquillonia castaneifolia
GCTTTTTTGTTGTTTCCGTTGGTAAAAGATTTCATGTGTTAAGGAATATATATGGAACTCTTTCTCCGCAACAACTTGATGCTTTTAAAGCTTCTTGTTTTGGTAATTTTTTGGAAATTCCATTAATGATGAAGATGAGAAGGAATAGGGTGGAACATTTAATGGAACAATTTATATAATGTAATTGAATATTTTTTTGGTGTTTTTTATACAATGTCTTGGAAATAGTAAAGTAACAGTAATGCAATCTCTAGAATTTTATTGAAATTTCATTTTGTATTATACATTTTTTGTATATTTCTGAAACACACATGAAACAACGAAAAACACATATGAAAAAACATAAACAGTAAGAAACTGTCAAAAAAATGAGTAAAAGAGTTCATTAAATTTAATGTTTTCATAAGTGTTTCTTGTGAAACACAGATATAAAACACATATGAAACAACGAAAAACACATATGAAAAAACATAAACAGTAAGAAACTATCAAAAAATGAGTAAAATGGTTCATTTTTTTTAATATTTTCATAAGTGTTTCATAATTGTTTCTTATAAAAGGGGTATTTTACCAATTAAAACATCAGGGTATTTTACTAATTAAAACAATGTGTTTAGGTACAAATGTTAATTTTTTTATGACAAGGGTATTTTTACTAATAAAAGCGCTTTTATGGATTTATGCAAATTTTTCAAAAAGCAATCCAACTAAATCACTCATAATTTACAAGTTCAAAAAATATCACTCATAATTTACCACTAATCAGAGTAAAAACAACTTGTTTTGTAGGTAAATTTTGTTTTTAACAATATTTTTTAAACTGGAACATATGGTTGATCCAACTAGTTAAACTATAAATTGATCAATAAATTTTGGTTTTATTTATATATTAAAATTGAATATTTTAAAAATATGTTAAAATTTGATAAAATTGATAGAAACGATTCAATCAGTATTGATTCTATTATGAATAAATATTTTTAAAATTGATAAAATCGGTACAATTGAATTGATTCAATCAATATTAGTTCTATTATAAATAAATATTTATTAAATAAATTTTAAAAAATAGCAATATAAAATAAAATTTGTAACTCTGTTAACTTTTAAAACACTAAATTTTTAAGGTTTTTAATTTATAAGTTGATATGTAATGATATTTTATTGCTTTTTGACGGTTAATAATTTATATATTATTATTATTATTATTATTATTATTATTATTATTATTATTATTATTATTATTATTATCTTAAATTGATATTATACTTTTAGTATATTATTGTGTTAAAATTTTAGCAAGCAATAAATATTATTTACATTTCTTTTGTTTGAAATAAATAAACTATAAGATCATTTATAAATCAATAATAAATATTAAATTAAAAAATAATATTATTTTTTAAAAATCAGTGGTGTTATTGATTAAATCAATAAGTTTAACTAGTCAATAATTCAGTTGGTTTTTTTTAATAAAAGGTTGATGTTAAAACTTGCGAAAATAGGCTTATACTAAGCCTTTCATAATAATATGCATGCAATGCAAAATAGAAGTTTCTTAACTTTTGATTTGCTATTATATTATTTTAACATAATAAAAGATGTATTCTTTTAACAACTAAAATAGTATTTTAAAAATAAGTGATCCATTATCAAAATAGATTCAACTAAAGTAAATATTGATAGAGTAGTACATATTGGGTTAGAATTAGGCCCAATATCATATAATAGAAAAATAGCATCTTTCTAGAAGACTAAGGGAATAGGGGACCAAAGGGACACTTGTAAGAAATCTAGCAGGTGCTCCAAAAACCCTAGATTCATTGAACATACTATATAAAGAATAGTACAAGGATATGTGAGGTAATTCTATTCTTCTAAAACCCTAAACCCTTCTATACTTTATTCACTTGGTCTGTTTCACTGACTTAAGCATCGGAGCACGAATGGGACCCCCAGTCCCGTCGTATTCTGACCTTGATTACTTGTGTTGTAGAGACTCGCAAAACAAGCATTCAGACCCGAAAATAGAGGATAGAGACCCATATAGAGCAACAGGATCCATCAGTTGGTGCGGAGAGCATGGATAATAACACAGTCACTGGAATACCAGTAGGAACAAACATAAACATTTCTCAGCCATAAGGACCCTTACCCAGAAAATGGAGGACTTCCATTCTTTGACTGGACACCCACAGGTCCTTCAACAAACATAACCTATCAGCATCCCCACACTTCTAACCAAAGAGTAATAGCAAGATTCCTGACAACCTCTCAACCTAGATTTAATACAACAATACCCATAACCATGTAAACCCTCTCAGGAAATCAAACTTCTTCTCCTACCCAAACACCAAACCCAGGAATGCAACCCCAAGTTAACTTGCAAGAAATAATGTCTAACCTGATGGCGGAGGTGGCTGGTATTTTCCAGCAAAGAATGGCCGTAGTATTGTAATAATATGGCCAAACCAATCCTAGACCATATGCCACCACCACCCCCACCACCACTACCCCACCATCATAAAAACACCAGGCCAATACCAAAGTCATCTCAATATATCCCCTATACACCCACCTATCATACCCAAACACCCAACTACTACAACCTAGAAACTTACATAACTAAAGGCGGAGATGAATCTGAAGTTGGCAGAGGCCATGGTAGGAACCCGCGAGGGGCACATGGGGAGAGGCCGCTAATAGCTGCAGGGGTAGAGCAGCATGTCCTGGATTTGTTTAAAAGTCTAAAAAGAGGAGTTCTGGATGAGGATTTCTAAAGTGATGGCGGATCTCCCTTATCCGCAGCTATTTTACTGGAACCTCTATATGACAAGATCAGGACCCCCAAGATGGACTCCTTTGATGGGTCAGGAGATCTAAAGGAACATGTAGCCAGGTTCCTTACCATGATAAGCCTACAGCATGGTGTTACAGATTCCATAAGGTGTAGAGTGTTTCCCACTACACTTAAAGGAGCCGCTCAGCAATGGTACCTTCAGCTTCCTAGCTCTTCAGTTCATAGCTTTGTAGATCTACAAATCGCATTCAGGAAAAGGTACAGGATAAACGTCCCACCCCCAAAGAAGTCTAACAATCTGCATAGATGCATCTAGAGGTAGGATGAATCCTTAAGGGATTATGTAGTGTGGTTCAATAAGGAGGCAATGTTGATAGAAAGCCTCAATAAAGAAACAGCTATAGAAGCCTTGAGAAAGGGCACCCGTTTCCAGGAGTTACATAACAAACTCATCACAAAAAACCAGCCTCCTTTAATGACGCAATAGCCATAACCTAGAAATAGGCGGATCTCGATGGTGCGTTGCGGAATGATAGAAGAGATATGAAGAAGAGAGGGGAAAACAGTCGAAGAGGAGAAAAGGACGTGATGGTAAAGGAGGGAAAGAACCTTTCAGGAGTCGCTCAGATTATAACACCCGACCAGACTACCCAAGCCGCTGTAACTTCACACCACTGACTGCCCTTAGAGAAGATATCCTCCTCTAGATCAAAGAAAATGGGGAAGAAATTACAAAGCCTAGGCCGTTGAGGGTAGAGTCCTAGGACAGGCGAAACCAGAATAAATACTGCAAATATCATAAAGACCATAGCCACACTTCCGAGGAGTGCAGGAATTTGCAATATGAAATAGAGCGGCTAGTGCAGAAGGCAAAACTGAAGAAATTTGTTAGGAATGTAGAACCTGTGCAAAAGAGAAAAAGAGAAGAGAAGAAAGAGGAGAGACATGAGCCGCCCTCAGTAAATAAGAGGATTGAAGGGAAATTTTATGGGGTCATAACATGGGGAAACCCACTGATAGAACTGCCAAGGAAAAAGCAAAGGCAGCATGTGTTCACCATCGACACCAACTTCCCTGAAGTATCCTTCGATCACATAGATGCTGCTCATGTGAAGGAGCCGCATAATGATGCACTAGTAATTGAAGCCATGATAGGGGAATACTAGGTGTGCAGACTGCTAGTGGATGAGGGAAGTGCAGCCAACCTAATGACCAAAAAGGCATACCTGACTATTGAAGGGGAGCTAGCAGCTCTCAAGCCAGTCAAAAAGCCACTCGTTGGTTTGGGTGGCAGACCAATACAGCCTCTAGGGATAGTAGAAATGGAGATGTAGTTTGGCGAGGACCCTAGCCCCACTAAGACACTAAAGGTACCTTTTACTATTGTTGACATGGATCTAACTTATAATGCTATATTGGGTAGACCCCTGCTATATGAAATAGGTGCCATTACAAGCATCCGATACTTGACAATGAAAATCCCAACCCCGAAAGGGCCGGTGGTGATTAGAGGAAATCAGGAAGCATCCCAGAAGTGCTATACGGTAGCCGAAGGAGGAAAAGAGGAGTCACTCAGTATTGAGCAGATCATGACCCCTCATATAAGAGAAAAAAGAACAGAGCCAAGTAATGCAACAAAGGTGTTTGGGATGAAAAAATCCAGAGTAAAGATTAGCGGACGAATGAAGCAGCAAACTGAAAAAGGAGTTATTAACATTCTGATGGATAATAAGGACTTGTTCTCAATAGACCCAAGGGAGATAAAAGGTGTAGACCCAAGCATAATTACACATAAGCTTGCGATTGACCCAAAGGCAAAACTGGTAAGGCAGAAGAAGAGGAATTTTAGTCTGGAGAAGCAAAGAATTATAGTAGAGGAAGTGAAGAAGTTAGAAGAAGCTGGATTCATCGAGCCCATTCAGTATACAGATTGGTGTGCCAATGTAGTGCTAGTCAAAAAGCCTAATGGTAAACACCGGATGTGTGTGGACTTCACAGATCTTAATAAAGCTTGCCCAAAAGATAATTATCCTTCGCCCTGTATAGACCAATTGGTTGATTCAACAGTAGGTCATGAGCGTTTTTCAATTATGAATGTGGCTAATGGGTATCACCAAATCCCTATGAGCCAGGCAGATAAAAGTAAGACAGCCTTTGTCACGGATGGGGGAACCTATTACTACAGAGTGATGCTGTTTGGATTGAGGAACACGGGTGCTACTTACCAGTGACTAATGAATTATATATTTTAGGGGCATATTGAAAGAACAGTAGAGGTTTATGTAGATGAATTGATCATAAAAAATAAGAGGGAAGAAGACAAACTTAGAGACTTCAGAGAGGTATTCAGCATCTTTAGAGAGTTCATAATGAGGCTAAATCCAGACAAGTGTGCATTTGGGATAAAAGCTAGAAAATTTTTAGGGTTAATGGTCTCTGAGAAGGGGATAGAGGCCAAACTGGAGAAAGTGCAGGCCATACTTGATATGAAGCCACCAAAGAATGTGAAAGAAGTCCAAAAGCTTAATGACCGGATAACCACACTTGGCAGATTTATGTCTTGCGGAGCAGTGAAGTCCCTACCATTTTACCAGACTCTCAGAAACATGAAAAAGTTTGACTGGACAGAAGAACGCCAAAAAGCTTTTGAAAAGCTAAAAGATTTCTTGTCTTCACCACCAATACTAAGCAGACCCATGCTTGGTGAGTGGCTATACTTGTACTTGGCTGTCGCTGAAGAAGCAATTGCTAGTATGTTAATCAGAGAGGAAAATAGGGAACAAAAGTCGATCTATTATGTTAGTAGAGTACTGAAAGGGTTAGAGCTTAGATATTCGATGATAGATAAATTGGCGCCAGCGGTTATGGAAGCTTGTAAGAGGTTGAAGGCCTATTTTCATGCTCATACTATAGTTGTGAGAATAAATATGCTGCAAAGAAAAGCCTTAGAACGCCCAGAAGCATCCAGGTGGTTGGTTAACTGGTCTATCTAACTAGGAAAGCATGATGTAAGATATGAGCCAAGAGCTGCTCTAAAAGCATGGGTCCTCGTGAATTTTGTGGCTGAAATGGGAGGAGATAAGGAGGAGCAGGTAAATGATAGTATGCCAGAGAAATGGGAGTTATACGTGGATGGTGCAAGCAACGAAAAAGGAGCAGGAGCCAGAGTCCTTTTAATAGGGCCAAGTAAAATTCAAATCATCTATGCTCTAAAACTTATGTTTAAAGCAACTAATAACCTGGCAGAGTATGAAGCTATGATAACCGGTTTGTCGCTGGCAGAAGAAGTAAAAGTAGAAAACTTCGTAGTATACAGTGACTCTCAATTAGTGGTGAACCAAATTAATGGAAATTTTGTTACAAAAGAGCCGCTAATGATAAAGTATTTAGAGAAAGTGAAGAAGCTGCTACAAAGGATCTCAGATAGAGGTGGCAAGGTGGAAATATGCTAGATCCCTAGGGAGGAGAATAAGGAGGCAGATTTGCTAGCCAAAGCAGTGGCTAAAGGGACAGAAGCTTTCTATAAAATCCAATTAAAGGAAGAATTGACCGGTCCAAGTGTTCAAGTGGAGGAGGTCTTGAAAATAGCAGAGGTGGCTGAATGGATGAAACCCATCATTGCCTACAAAACAACAGGAGAGCTGCCAGATGATAGGAAAGAGGCACAAAGACTACAAGCAATTGCTTTACTTTACCATTATCAACATGGAGTCCTGTTCCTAAAAGCCAGATCTCATCCATGGTGCCGCTGTGTGTCAGCGGGAGATGGCCTACACCTGATGAGGGAGATTCATGAAGGTATTTTGTGGGTCACATGAAGCAGCCCCTACACTAGTCAGAAAAACACTTATTCAAGGGTATTACTGGCAAACCATGTATAAAGACGCATAGGGATTGGTGGAAAAATGTGATAAGTGTCAGAAGTATGCTAAAGTGAGCCATCTGCCGGCTAGTTGTCATTAACCGATTGGAAGCCCCTGGCCCTTTACCGTGTGGGGAATGGATATCATTGGTCCTTTCCTACAAGCATCTAGCCAAAGAAAGTTCTTGATTGTGGCCGTGGATCACTTCACGAAGTGGATAGAAGCCATGCCAGTACCCACAATCACTGAAGAAAAGATTGAGAAGTTCTTTAGAAATGAAGTCATCTGTAGGCTCAGCACCCCCCACACATTGATTACAGATAACAGAAAGCAGTTTAATTGTGAGAAATTCTGAAGCTTTTATGGAAACTTGAATATACAGCTACACTTCTCATCCGTTGCACACCTGTAAACTAATGGCCAAATAGAAAATGCCAACAGAACTCTGCTAGAAGGGATCAAGAAGCGGCTATATGATTTGAAAGGCGACTGGGTAGATGAACTCTACAGTGTATTATGGGCCTATAGAACAACTCCCAAGAAAGCTACTAGAGATCCCCTTTTCGTTTGGCCTATGGCATGGATGCAATGATCCCAGCCGAAATAACATTCCCACCCTGGCGTGTGCTAAACTACAATGAAGAAGAAAATGAAGCATCAGCAAAGGTTAATAATGATCTATTGCAGGAAAGAAGGGAGTAAGCCGCTATACGACCAGATGCATATAGATAGCAAGCCGCCAGATATCATGATAAAAGAGTAAGAGTCAAACATTTTAAAGTGGGAGACCTAGTCTTACGAAGAGTAGATGTGGGAAAAGGTGAGGTAGGAGTAGGAAAGCTTGGAGCAAACTGGGAAGGGCCCTATGAGATAATATAAGTACTTGGCAAAGGGGCATACAAGTTGGCAAGTCTTGATGGAATTGTCCTCCTCAGGACCTGGAACGCTGAACTATTAAGAAAATACTATCAGTAACTGTAGTTGTCTCCTTCACAATCATTAATGAAAAAGTTCAGGTTCTAACAATATTTCATCTTATTTTCATCCTGCACAGCACCTATCAAACAGCCCAGGCGAAGAGGCCAAGTCCTATCAAACTGCTGTAAGAGGCTTCAAACAGCCCAAGCGAAGAGGCCAAGTCCTATCAAATCGCTGTAAAAGGCTTCAAACAGCCCAGGTGAAGAGGCCAAGTCCTATCAAATCACTGTAAGAGGCTTCTAACAGCCCAGGTGAAGAGGCCAAGTCCAATTAAAACCATTGTAAGAGGCTTCAAACAGCCAAGGTGAAGAGGCCAAGTCCTATCAAACCACTGTAAGAGGCTGCAAACAGCCCAGGCAAAGAGGCCAAGTCCTATTAAAATCGCTCTAAGAGGCTTTAAACAGCCTAAGTGAAAAGGCAAAGTTCTACCAACATGCCTTAGAATAGTCATAAATAGGCTTTTAAAAGCCCAAAAAGTGGGCAATAAAGCATGCCAAATAACAGTTGCAAAAAACTCATAAGGCAAAATCAGAAGGAAAAAACAAAGGCACAAGAAATTACAAACTCAAGAAAAAATAATAACAACAATTCCATTCAAAGAAATAATATTGTTCAAAAAAGATGTTTAGAAAAAATTACAAAGGTAACTAATCTAAAACATGGATGTCAGCCTCAGGGTTTCCTCCTTGGTCGTCTTGTATGCCACCGTCGAGTACGACAGTATTGCCACCGACTAAAGGGAGGACATTAGCTTGAGCAGATGGAACAACAAAAGTCTCTCCCTGTTCAGAAGCAGGAGGCAATATTTCTTCAACAGGAGGAGTAAGTTGGGTATCATCATCACCTTCATCATCCTCATCATCCTCCTCATCAAACACATCATCAGTAAAATCATCCTCTATCCCAATAGCATTTGCACAATTATACCAAACCTTGTTGGAGAGTGCAATGATATCAATCTCTACAAGCCGAGGGGAGACAAATGAAACTTTACCGAAGTGATCCAAGCTTTCTCGATCCAGTTTAGGCAATTCAGTATTAAATTTCACAGCCGCCCTTACCTCCTCAACTACCCTTTTCCTACAAGCTTTGTAAAAAGCAACAAGCACTCGACAAATGAAAATCTTGGTAGTTTCCTGCTCTTGAAGCCGCTCTGTAACAATTCCATCTCTTTTTGAAATAAGAGAGGCATTAGATGACTTGAGCTCAGCATTTGCTCTCTCCAATTCAATTTTGAGCCGCTCCATCTCTTCATACTTTTGTTGAAGCTCCTGATACATCTTTTTCTGCTGCTTTAACTCTCCAGTAAGCTGAACATTTTCTTCCTCCTTACCCTTCACTAATTCGGCAACAGCGATAAGGGCTTGGTCCTTCTCTTTAACCTCATCAAGTGCCTTGGCCAGATCAGTGTTAGCTTTATTCAAATCAGCAGTGATCATACTGCTTAATTTGACAGCGTTAGCATGAGCCACACCAAGAGCTTCTACATGTTGAAGAGTCTGAAAAACACTTCAATATAAATGAGTGACCAATAAACATATGAAACTATGAAAAAATTGTTAGTCAAAATACTATACTTACAGAAAAACAGAGCTTGAGGGTCTCTCCAAGCAGCTTCACTTCAGGGACAGAGCGTATTTTGGCCATGTCCATAGGAAGGCAAGCCAACTCGAAGAACCGCCTTGCAATACCATAGCTCTCCATCAAAATATGTCTGTGGTTAGTATGGAGCCAGTCATTGGCTAAAATAGGTGCTCCAGACTACTCACAGAAAACCTTCCTCAGAACGTATGGACGCTCAACCCCATCACCGCACACTGCAGACCCATCAAAGCGAGGAGGAGGAGTAGAGTAACCCGCTCTCTCAATAGCAACGATGGCAGTAGATGAGTGTGTGCGAGCCGCCCCTGAAGCTGGCAAAGAATAGACGGCAGTGCTGACTGGAGTAGATACACCTGCAGAAGTAGTAGAAGTAATAGCACCAACGGTTGAAGCCATCAAGCCACTAACATTGGCACCGATTGATGTAATGGGGGTGATTGAAGTGGTGATAACAGTTCTAGTGGTTACCCCAGAGCTAACGATGGGAGTCGATACAGCAGCAGTTGCAGTACCAGATGTCCTAGCTCTCTTGCTGGGCCTCGGAGGAGGAGACGTATCTAAAGACATTCTAGTAAAATGCATCATCTCTACAATTAGCAAAGAAAAGCGATAATCAATTTAAGGAAGTTAAAAGTGAAAGAAGAGACAAATAAATACAATATGCAATGCCGGCTTCAGCGGCCAATTCTGTTACAAGAAGCGGGTCAGCATCAGATGAGCTGGAGGAAGAGATTGGGCTACTAGGGTGGTCTAGTATCCGGATCCCTTTAGAAAGATTCTTAGACCTATGGGGAGACGGTGAAGGAGGAAGGATATTCTGGGCATCATCTATATCAGCTAATAGACTAGCCATCTTAGGATCATCATCACTAACAAGCCGATCAGGAACGACAGCTTTACCAGCTCGCTTTGAAGAGTCCACATTAGAAGAAGATCTTCCAGTGAGATATCTAGAAACTCACTGGTCAAGACTCATACCATTACTAAAATAAAGAGCAGCAAAGGTCTGCAACTCTACCCGCTCTTTCTTTTTAAGTTTTTTACGGCTAGAAAGGACACCCATAACCAATCACGGGGAAGAGATTGAAAAGCATCCGCATGTTTAACAATTAAAAACCTATTTTTTATCCCATGAACTTTGGGAGGACTACCATCCCAGAAGCGGTATGCCGCACCGTGCCAAGAAGCTGAAACAAACATCTCGGTCTTACGGTGGTCAGTTTAAAGTATTGTAAAAACCTATCTATAGTCGGCTTAACACCAGCCCATTTATGAACATGTATAAACCCTAAAAAAGTACGAATTGAATTAGGGTGAAATTGGCATGGAATGTTTTGATGCTCTAAGATTTTCACTAGAAGGGATTCTAAGAGAAATCTTAAACCAGACTGTTATTGGCTAGCATAAACAATAACCCTATCACTAATCAAAAGATCAGAGGCACGACATTCAACAGTGGGACGGCGGTAAGAATAACCATCAGGTAAAGGGTATTGATGAATAAAAGTATTATAAGTATTCAAATCAGTAAAAACAGATTTCTGTTTTGACACAGCAGTCATCATGGTATTAAAACCAACAATGTTTTCAGCAGATTCGTCAGGTAAATTAATAAGAGCCATTAGAAAAGAACTTGTTTTTAGTTGAAAGTTCCCGGAGAAGTAAAGCAGCAAAAAACACCAGCAAATGGAAATCTCGAGGGCAAAGAGAATGCACAAGAAAGTGATAAAAAGAAGGTACACAAGAAAGACGAGAGAAAAATAAAAAAAGTAAGGCAAGAAGTAAAAAGCACAATTTATAGGAAAAAGGATAGAGCTCAGGAAAAAATAAGGTCGTACGATCAAATCAAGATCAACGGTCGAGAAAAAATGGATTGTCGAAAAGACACTTTTACACAATGGGAGACGAAGTGAAACAGTAATTAATTAATGGTAGTTGTTATCCCGAGAAAAGAGGCGACACGTCTCGTCATAAATGAAAAAGTAATTGACATATTGAAAGGGTGCTAGAAATTCAAAAAGGCTAAAAAGTATAAAAATAGCGAAAATTTTTAAAATTTAAAATTCAAAAGTCCCTCACAAATAGCGAAAAATGAAAATCTCTTTCCCACGCGGATACCAATCTAAGCGGGTCTACAAGATAGAGAAAGAGGGAATTCCAAAGAAAAAAAAACCACACAGCTAATTCTAAATAACAAACTACACTTTCAGCCGATCGAGAAGATTGCGGATAGAGAAAAAAGCGGATACATATATAATACCCATAAAGATAAGCCGCTTAAATGGCATAAAACACAGCCGCTTACTTTAAATGTGGGTAAAAAATTGACGTTTATAGAACCACAAGCGAAATCATAAATAACTTCACATACTTGAGGGGGGAGTACTGATAGAGTAGTAGATATTGGGTTATAATTAGTCCCAATATCATATAACAGAAAAAGAACATCTTTCTAGAAGACTAAGGGAATAGGGGATCAAAGGGACACTTGTAAGAAATCTAGCAGGTGCTCCCAAAATCCTAAATTCCTTGAACATACTATATAAAGAATAGTACAAGGATATGTGAGGTAATTCTATTCTTCTAAAACCTTAAACCCTTCTATTCTTTATTCTATTGGTCTGTTTTACTGATTTAAGCATCGGAGCACGAACGGGACCCCCCGTCCCGTCGTATTCTGACCTTGGTGTTATAAAGACCCGCAGAACATGCATTCAGACTCGAAAATAGAGGATAGAGACCCGCATGGAGCAACGGTATCCATCAAATATGATCATATTAAAACATGAAATGCATGGTAAGTGATTACCTATAGATAGAATTAAGTCTAATGTCAACGGAGGAGGGAGGGTCATGGTCAAAAGAAGTGTTGCAAATTGCAAAGGAAACAAAATTAAGAAAATATAATGTGTGTGTGTGTATTCTTATAAAAAAATTGTGTATATTTTTTTTAATGGAATTGATTGCTTCAAAACTGCAAAGGGGTGAGAGTTGAGGTTGAGGACCCATGTGGTTGCTTGCCAGCCACCTTTGATTCAGTGGATGTGGATGGGGTTGCAAAGTAAATCCATGTATTTTCCAATTTGTTTTGTCTATAAATAGTCTTAAGGAGCCCACCATTTTCACTTTATTATCTATTGTGTTATTGCATATTTGCATCACCTCTCTAGGACAAATTCTGGGTCACGGTCTAATTTGATTGGTGTTTTTTAAAAAATTATTTGGATATATATATATATATATATATATATATATCCATCTTGAGTTCGAAAAGATTAATTTATGTCTAAAAAAATAAAATGATGCATTGATATTTTTTTTATAAATATTGATGGATCTAAAAATTTTAGTGAGGGATAATATAAATTTTATAAGTGAATATAATAATAATTTAAAAATTTTCGTGGAAATATTTTAAAATTTGAAATACTATATTTAAAGGTATGTCTTAATCGTAGAGACATATGTAATGAAAATTTTCTCTTTTTCAACTCTAATTTTGAATTACTAATCATAAAATTAGGTTTCAGATAATAAAATAAAAATATGCTCAGTTGCCATTTAGAAAAATGTAAAGCTAGAACAAAAGTATTTTTGTAGCAGATTTTCTTACTATTAGATAAATAAGCTTTTTTAATAAGCAATTTAAACAATATATTATTTTTCAATTCAAATATCTAAAAATCACATGGTTATTTTGTTTCTTACAAAATAAACTATATTTTATTAGATTATTCATTATATTTTAATTTTATATTAAGTCTAATTAACAAAGTAAAAAT
>CANYLF013643744.1:0-15485 GCA_948193215.1 Bocquillonia castaneifolia
CAAACAACCTAAAACTAACAAGTTAATAAATTGTTTAAGGTAGAATTTGAATAAACTAACACATAGTTTAATTCAAGAAATCAATAAGGAACACCTTAAAGATAATAGGCAAAGCCTAGGGTTTTTGCATAAAGCAACAAAAATTTTATTAATTGAACTTATTAATTTTGTCCAGCCCTTATGGCTCTTTATATAGAACTTAAACAAAGTAATTCTAATCCTAAACAACAAGGAAAATTCGGCCAAACAAGCTTGGCTTACAAGAAAAGCAAATAAAGATAGAAATCATAATCCTAGTTGGAAAAATAAAACTGGCAGATTACAACTCTAATATTGCGACCTAATTCTAACCCCCTTAGAAACCTCAAATTAAAAACCTTAAAACATATGAATTGTAGATCTTGAAGTCCTCTTTCCGTGGTCTTTTGAATCGCCTTAATCGGAGTTGTGTAGCAAAAGTTATGGCCCGAACAAGCTGATGTATTCAGTAAATCCGATTTTAACTTCCCAATTGGATTTGGAATTATGGATAAATACCCAACTTTTAGGATTAGGTTTAAGGTTTCGACCCTTGACCATTGACATGGTCTTGGGTTGACCTTCCTTGACCTTTGACCTTTGACCTTTGACCGTTAGGTTGACTTTGATCGTTAGGTTGACTTTGACTTTGACTTATTGACTTTCTTGACTTTGTAGAATTAAGCTTGTTTTTATCTTCAAATCATTGTCATCACCACTCAAACATGCTCCATAGTCATTGATCCATTCCTTGCTTCCTTGGATCATATCAGTTCTCCTCTCCAACCGATGTAGGATATTACATCCACCTCCTTTAGGGCTCAGCGTCCTCGCTGGCACACCGACCCGGGTACTAGCTCTGATACCATCTGTAACAGCCTAGCCCACTCGCTCGTAGATATTGTCCGCTTTAGGCCTTTGACCCGCACGGTTTTGCTCTTAGGCTCTCGGAGAACCTCACACAACCATGCCCCCAAAACGCGTCTACAAGGGAAAGGTATCAACACCCTTATAAGGAGTGCTTCATTCTCCTCTCCAACTTATGTGGGATATTACAGTGTTTATAAATTTTTGTTATATAAAAATATAATACATGCTTGATTATTTTAATTTTAATTATTTTTTTGATAAGTGGATAATTCTTTTATTAAAGAACCAAGATGGTCAAGGAATTAGCGAAGAATAAAAATATTTGGGCATATAACTGCATCGTCCGCAGACACTATGATCTGTGGATATTTATATTTAGTCAAGTACATAGCTTAATAAATCTCTTTATATAAAAGGTAACCAAGTATAACAGATTTTTTGAAAATCATCCTATTCCTGTGCTTTCAAAATTCCCAAGTTAGGAACATCCAAAATTTTAATTATTATCTATCACCTATTTATATAAATATATAAATCAATTAAAATGTATACCTGAGCATTACACGGGCACATAGTTAGTTCTTTTAATTTGAGTAGCATAATAAACATCTATTATGGTTGTCTCTCTATGCTTAACCTAGCTAAGGGTCGAAACATTGAAATTGAGTTAAGAATCCTGATTTGAATCTCTCGTCCAGGTATATAAAAAACGTCTATTCTATTTTATTATTTTGTTTTTATTTAGGGATAAAATAATCATTGGAAGTAAAAGTGTTAAGTGCATTGTATTTGAATGTTAGTAAATAATTGGTAATATATGTTTTTATTTGATTATATGCAGCTAAAACCGTTTCAATCCCCTATTTAATTATTCACTATTCGTTTTTTTTTCCTTTAGGCTATTCAAAAATGAATTATTGATTCAACTGATAATTTTTTACCATTACTTTTTACAATTTATTAGATATCTTAATTTGTTCTTTAACTTTATTAATGTTCTCTTTTCTTGGTAATGCTTAAATTATATCAAAACTTCATCACACAATTTGAATTAGATACATTGTTTTGAATTTAAATTTGAAGGTGTATTAATCTTATTAATTTCATTGATCATTATGATTGTCATAAAAAAAAAGTTTTATTCAATTTTTTTGGAGTATATATTTTTTTCTTGATTCAATTGAATGTAATATTTAAATTATTAAATAAAAATAATTGTAAAATAATAATTCTTTTTGTATTCGTTTTCATTTTAATGACTTTAAAATTTTGTGAAGTATAATTTATAATCTCCCCGTAGCGAAGCGTGGGAGTTATGCTAGTTATATATAAAAAAAGGCCTAACAACATCTCAATTGTCTCTTTAATATCACAACATCTCAATTGTCTCTTTAATATCTATAATTTATTAGGATTTTTTTTTGAAATTGAAATTGAGATTAATTAATGTTAAAAACGAATAAATATTAAATAAATAGATTTCAACTCTTGTGAATGTAAAAAATAATAAAATAAAATTAATTATTCTTGCATAAACTATCATTCTTAGTCTGGTAAGTTTCTCTACTTGGTTTGGTTCGATTTCTACTTCTATAGAATTATGCTTTTTAGCTTTCAGTTCAGTTTTTATTTATCTTTTTGATATTTGGATATATTATATATTTTTATGTTTATATAAAAATTATCAATTTTTTTAATGAAAATAATGAATATCTATAATGAAAAAAATAAACTAACTGAACCAAAATAAATTGAACCATTCAATTTGATTCATTTTCAATTTATGAACCACTTCGCATTTTGATTCAGTTTTAGTTTAGGATTGATTTAATTTGGTTCCGACCGAATGCATAGCTTTAGTTGGGGAGGCTCTTTATCAAAACCTTGTACGATTTATTAAAAAATAATATTGAAAAAGGTTGTCTTATAATATTTTTTTAATTTTAATCAACAACCGTTTTTTCAAAAAAAAAAGAATTTTTAAAAATGATAAAGACTAAGTTTCTGCCTATCTATAAACCTAATCTGCTTAGTTTCCATTTTTGTTAAAAGTTTATCTGCAATAATCTTTCCTATTTGCATTACCCTTTTATCTTAAAGAATATATTATGTAATTTATTTTTTAAAAAATTAAAGCACTTTCTCAAAATTAAAGAAAATAAGAATGGAATATATCATTACAATAATTTCATATAAAAAATAATTAATTTTTTCCACCAACATCTTATATCTCATATAACATGATTTTTATTTTATTTTGATTATTATTAAAAAAAATTAACTACAAACATGATAATAAGGCAAATTTTATGAACTACGAAAATAACAAATAAGAATTACAAAATGAAATGTTGACATAATGGGCTGGGCGTGGCATAAAAAAGGCCCAGTAAAGGAAAAGGGCAATTCCGTCGTTTTAGACAAAAGTTAAATCTAGGGTTTCAGGGTTTTTTGTACTGCCTCCTTTATAAACTTCACACTGATAATCAGAAAGAGACTCTACTAAGCCACTCCTTCAATTTCTTCTTCTGTGTGCAAAATAAAACCCTAGGTTTATTTTATTCTCTTCCGTCTCTATAACTCACTGGAGACACAAATAATCATGGCGGCGGCGACAACAACTGCAACCACCGGAGCAGCGGCTGCTGCTGCTCCACCACGACAGCTGTCTCAAAAGGAAGCCGATATTCAAATGATGTTGGCTGCAGAAGTCCATCTCGGCACCAAGAACTGTGACTTCCAAATGGAACGTTACGTCTTCAAGCGCCGCAATGATGGTAATCTATTTATTTCATTTTATATGATTGTATTTAATTATTTGATTGTTAAAAGTTAGTTTTTTCTGTATCAAATCGTATGCTTTATACTAGTTCTTGATTAGATTGTTTTTACATGTGAATTATCTTCTTTAAGAGTTTCTGTTAGTGAAATGACCAAAAGGCTTCCTTCTTGCATCAAATATACGATGAAAGCTTAAGATTTATGACTGAAGTGTTACTGCATGTTACAGATCTCTATGACTGATGGACTTAGAGTTAGTGAATTTTAGGTTCTAAACCTACTATGTTTGAAACTATGACTGCTTTATTTTTAATTTGTAATTATGCAATGTTTCATTTGGTGTTTAATTTTTTTTATATAATTGTGCAGTGTTTCACTTTCTGCTTTGAGTGATTCTTTTTGTTATTGTTTCAGGAATTTACATTATTAACCTTGGGAAAACATGGGAGAAACTTCAATTGGCTGCTAGGGTTATTGTTGGAATTGAGAATCCACAAGATATTATTGTTCAATCTGCAAGGCCTTATGGTCAAAGAGCTGTCTTGAAGTTCGCTCAATACACTGGCGCACATGCTATCGCTGGAAGGCATACTCCTGGTACTTTTACCAATCAGCTCCAGACTTCCTTCAGCGAGCCTCGCCTTCTTATCCTTACTGACCCTAGAACTGACCATCAGGTGATTGTCAAGTTTATATGTTTGTTTTGTGCATTTTTTTTTTTGTGCATCATTGTACAATGTTTGATTGTCCGTTTTTTTTAAAACTTTGCAGCCAATCAAGGAAGCAGCTTTAGGAAACATTCCCACCATTGCTTTTTGTGACACTGATTCCCCTATGAATTATGTGGATATTGGCATTCCAGCCAATAACAAGGGGAAGCACAGCATTGGATGTCTGTTTTGGTTGCTTGCTAGGATGGTTCTACAGATGCGCGGCACAATTCTTCCTGGACATAAGTGGGATGTGATGGTAATTTCTTACTCTATTTGCTTTTTTAGGTTTTGATTTTTGAGCAGGCATGCTTATGTTTTGGTTTCATACATTTGAGATTTTACATCTATCAGTGTAGACAATTTTCTTGTAATTTTTCTTAATTTCTCTTACTTTACATGGTGAATGCCTGTCATAATATTCATTATCACTTTTATACATATGGAAGCTTGAATGGCTCATTGGCATCAAGCATTCCTAATCTTGCTTTTATGAAATATTTTGATCATGTTTTATTGCTCCTATATTCTGCAGGTGGACCTATTTTTCTATAGGGAGCCTGAAGAAGCTAAACAACAAGAAGAGGAAGATGTGGCTGCTCCTCTTGATTATGCTCTACCTGGACCTGACTATGCTGTTGCTGCTGATAACTGGGGTGTTGCCGCTGATGGAGGATGGCAAAATGAAGTTGCCCAACCACCTATTGCTGCGGTGCCTGCTGCCAACTGGAGTGCAGATCAATGTAAGAATTGCTTTTTGTATTTTTTTTTTGCTTTTTACTCTGTGTTTTTTTTATAGCTCCAACTCCTGTTTTTATATCCTTGTTTTGTTTTGTATCTATCCCAATTCAGTTTTAAGTACTTTGTTACTTTACCAGCAATTCTATCACATAGCTTCAAATTGTGCCTAATATCTTTTCCTTTTGTCGCTTTAGCTGCTGGAGATTGGGATGCTGCAGCAGTAGCTGCACCGCCTCCATTGGCAACTGCAACTGCAACTGCAACTGCAGAAGGCTGGGAGTGAAGATTTTAAATATCTTATATCAACAACTGTATTGCACATTTACCATAATTATGAGTTAGTTTTGAAGGATTATCAACATCTGTTTGGTGATGAACTTTTCTTTTTCCTTTTCTTTTTTGGGCATAGCTTAGTTGAGGACATCAAATTTGAGATTTTGGCATTAATGTTGGTATCAGAAGTAATATTATGCTATATTTGAGATTTTTTTTTCTCCATCCTGAAAGCAATTCTGGACGTCAGTAATAATTTCTTTAAATGCTGGTACAACAGTAATGGATGATGATTTTTTTGCTAGAATTTCTCTTGTTAACTAAATTCGTAATGTCTATATTTATCTGAGTTCATCAGAACGTTCTTCTTCTATTTGTTGCAATTTGTAAGTAATTCTTCAAGCGGATAATGGAATTGGAATTGCATTTATTGGAATAAAAGGAGGTTTTCTTTCAATCACTTTGTTCAAGTAAATAAATATCACGTGTTTGCTGAAAATGTTTTAAATAACCGGGCTAAACATTGCTATATGATTGATGTCTAAAACAAGCAAGTACTTGCTTGTTTAAAGTACATCGGATTTGTTGGAGGGAAATACGGTTTATTTAGGTGGTATGTTTTACAGTTACGTTCCAATGTGAGACCTAGCCATTAATGCATAGTGATTTAATACACTGATGAAACTGTAAAATGGATCTGGTCTCTCAGTTGGCTGATTTTACCGACTACTTTTAATATTCTTATTTTTTCCCCTTCTCATCGAAGCATCTACATGCTTCTAGTTTTTTTTATTAGCAGACGGTTAATAGGTTATGAAGTGAAAATTTGCGAAGTCTTATAAATTGTTATCCGCTCATGTCAAAATGGCAAATTAATCTTATAAAACTTTTGCCCACCTTGCAAACCAAAAAAGTATTTGCAGAGTGAGATTTATCTCAATAAAGTATAGAAAGATTAGAAATGGCGGCATGAGCAACAATCGGACCAAAAAAACCACTACAATCAGAAGAGAAGCTAAGTTTATTTAACTGGTTAGGGCCACCTTCGAATTCAAGGTTCAGTATCTAGATTACAAAAACACAGGGGTGGTGGCGGCTATTCTACAACTCAACCGCACATACAACGCCCCTCGTCATACACTTTAGTGTATATATAAAAATTTAAAGAGAGAGCAAAAATTATCAGGAAGAGAACTAGAATTTACAGGAAAGGGTAAGAAAGTAGCAGCCGTTCACTTATGGTTCGTGTTGCTCAGTTTTCAGAGGTGCGCCTGAAGAAGATGCACAACTCCCATTTTGAAGGTAAAGGCTGTTGGCAACCATAGAATCACTAACCAAACCAGCATCAACATCATCAAAGTTAAGTGTTCCTCTTATCTTCCTATTACTGAAAATCAAAAAGGGCAAACAAGATCATCAACTGGAAACAACCAAATTGACCAAACTTTCTAGACTAGAGGCTGCTGCCCAACAAAAAAGCATGCATACCCATTCAAGCGGTTATTGATCACAGTCAGGTCTTTTGAAGGGCTCTGGTATGCATGGGTGCTCTCTCCCACACAAGCATAGTAGCTTTTTGAGCTATGTGATATCAAAGCATCCATCTGAAAGCATTAAAAAAATTGGAGCTATATAAAAATATGTCCAAGATTTGCAAGACCATATATGCGTTGTATTCTTGCTAGAAAACAAATGCCAGTTGACAAATCTACATGTAACCAAAATTAATTTCATTACCCCTTGAATGCAAATGATCAAAGAACAAAAAAACGACTTAAGCTACAGTGGTGTGTCAAGATAAACTAAAAGCAAGCTACAGAAGATGCATATTCGAACAGGTCATGAAACAATAAACAGGAAAGAAAATAACCCAATTCCTCCACATTGCTAATCTTTTGTTGTTGCAGGTTCATGGCAAGGTTGTCTACCTCTTACGTGAGTAAATGTGTGTTTGGTATTGAGGTTTGGTGTTCAAAACACAAGTTTGGAATTTTTTTTTATTTAATTGATTAATTTTTTAAAAATTATTAGGAAGTGCTTTGGCAGTGTTTTGGAAAATCATTATTTATCTGCTTCTACAAAACAGTGGTCTTGAAAACACAAAAAAATTTTAAAATAAAAATTTCTCTCTAAAAGCACTTTTGGGAAACTCATTATCAAACTCACCCTAAATGATGATGACCAACTTCAAACAAAAAAGTTGAGCAAACAAACAAGTACCTTGGACGTCCGCAATGGAGAGACATACACATTGTGTGCTGCAGAGACTTTCTTGGGGGACATATCAGGTAGACTTGGAAAAGGAGATACTTTAGGTGAAGCAGGAGATTGACCTGTTGGCCAAAGAAAGAATGTTAATAACTTGAAACAGCAGAGGCAAGGGACACCAAACACAATCCTAGCAATATGTCGAAAGAGCACCTTCTTTAATGTTGTTGACTTCAGGAACCTGATTGGGTTTTGTATTTGTTCCCGCAGAACCAACCTCCACCAGCAAAGGCTTTGCAGCGGGAATGAATATTTCATTGTAAAATGTGATAATATCGACATGATCTTGGCCGGTCTTCTATTTTCATGGTATTTAAAGGGTTAGACCTCGGAAAAAAAGTTATCAGCAAAGGGAGTAAAAAGTAGACAGCATACCCCATTATGGCGTACTGATGACCAATCAACGAACACACTGCGGAAGACTTGTGGTTTACATTGTGGTTGCTTCCTGTAGTTGTATATTATCTCCCTGAAGGTCAGATTTACCTTAGAAATCTGCAAGCCAAAAAACTGAGCATGAGAAGAAAAGCGATGTGTGAAAATGAACAATTCAAAAGCAGCTAATAAACTGATGAGTCTGACAAAACCTTTGCAACTCCATAGAAACAACAAAGGATGATCTGATCAATGTGACGGTTAAAGAACAAAGATGTCCGTTGAGTGAGAATTTGTTGAAACAGACGATAGACATTCTCTCTTATATGCTGCTGAGACTGTTGTAACCTTTCGACCATACCATTGATTCTCACAGCAGCTAACTTATTAATCTAGGTAACACAAGAAATATGGACGTGTAACTGTCTTAAACAAAGCAAATGTAATTTAATCTCACGAAATTCAGAAGTGATATTGGGTGGAAAATCCTCTTTCAAACATATCATTTAGACACGTTATTACTCTGTGCATTAACACCTCAACAATTTCAGAACTGTAAAACATTCATTTAACATGGATATCAGGTGAAACAAATGGCTGAAAAAAGATCAACAGACATCATCTTCAATAACAAATACAAAAATGAACTTCACAATATTATAAATCTATCCGTAGATGAAAAGAACCTCTAATTGGAGCTCGGTTGAAACCATCTCAACTCAATCAAAGCCAAGCTATAGGCTCTAAATATTCATTTAAGGCAGAGCTCAGGCATACTAGTTCAAGCTTGGATAAACTCATACTAAACTCTAGCCCCTAATTCAGTTGACTGTTAAACTACTGAGACATCAGCTACCCAGTGCTTGTTTGCACCCTTAATTCTTGAACCAAGCATCATAATCTGAAATATAACTGTATTAAACATCCAACAAAACATACATTGCTCCTATATGACAGCCAACAATTACCACCACTCAAAATAAAAAAGATGATCACAAACAACCTCCATCAAAGGCAGAAAGAAAGAAGAAATGCACATTCAACATTGAGCACAAGTATTCATGTATTGACACAATGCAGTAGAAAACAAAACATCGTGTCTCTTACCTTGCTAAAGAATATATTAATCCCAGTTTCTGCACATGTTTCCCCTCCTCCCCCAGGGTTCGGACGAGTTGGACTGAAATAGCCACATGAAAATCACAATTAGATGGTAGAAGAAAAGCTGTAGAAAGGCCATAAAGGACAGAGATACCAACATTACCTTGCAAAGGCAGATTGCAAAGGAGGAGGTGGTAGCTTCGATTTAAGGTTACTGAATACAAGTAGACGATCCTTCACTGGTGATGTGAAGGAGTTTCGCTCTACCAACACACTCCGATAGTCTGTGCATTGCCTTTTTGGAGACCTGATATCCCCATTTTGGCCTGGAAAAGAATACATGACAACCATAGAAATGCCCATGTCAGGTATAATAAGCAGGGCAATCTTGAAAACTCAGATTAGACGTTAAAATAAAATCAACCTGGAGACAATTCATGCTTCGGCACAGATGGTAGTGGAGGCAAGCCACCGGAAGAGAAGTTAATATGCACGGCAATTGCATCCAAAGATGGCATTGGTTCTGCTAATAGTCCAAGACGATTTATCTCAGCAGAGAGAGAAGGCCTTGCAACTGTCAAAGAATTATACATTGAGGAGCCTTTTTCCCACACCATGCTCTCCAAAAGTCGTTCTTCCAGTGAATTCAAATGCCTCCTCAACTCCCTTGGCAGAGATTCCTCATGTCTAATGAAACTCTCTATCACCTTGCTAAGATCAAAAGCTGTAATGCCAGTTCGCTCCAAAACAGCTGGAAATAGCATCGTGACAGTTTTATGTGTTGCCAAAACAAGTTCAGCAGAACAAGCCAGCATACATCTGTGGAACCTCTCATTAGTTAATAAAGAGGTCAAATTAGTTGCGTGCAATATTTGTGCCTCTGCAGTACACATTGCTTCTAAAACCCTATAATATAGCTTAAGGGCCTCCAGTCTTCGTTGTTCAGCCCAAATATTGTCCATCAGGTTTGTACTCTGTAGACTTCCAGTTACACAACGCTCTCCTAGAGCATTACTTGGAAATATAGCCTCCAGTATTATCTGTGCTCTGCGTATCACATCATTAGTCACATCCTTATCACATGATGCAAGGAAGCGTTCCAGCTGTGCTGAGGGTTTTGAAGGAAGTGGAGAAATAACAGTCCTGAGCCACTTTGCAGTTGTCATTGCTGTGCTCACAGGTGTAGCAGCCATCCTAGAATTTGCACCACCAGGAGTGCCATTAGCATGAGATACAGGGGAACGATGAGGAGAAAGGGGACTTGTAATTGTCTTTGTTGGTGAGGAAATCTGATCAAATTTTCTCTGCACAGAGCAAATCGAATGACAGTATTAAACCAACTTTATACAAGCTTAAAAAAAATCACAAAACATTCGATGAAAAATTTTTAGACCTCATTTCATAAAATGTACATTTTGCTTAAATTTTACCTTGGTGCCAGTTACACTAATAGCACCTCCAGATAAGCTCCCTGAACCAAGTAAGCTGTCTTCCTCATTGATAAATACCCTCTCATCCAGTTCACCCTTGCACCGAATTGCATCATCATAATCCTTCTCTAAAATATCCAAACTGGACTTCAATGATGATTCTTCCATTAGATCTTCATAATAGATCAAACCATCTGCATTGAACAGAATCAGAATTTCAGAAGCATAAAACAAAAAATGTTACCAGGATGTACAATCAAAATATGCTATAGTTCTCATAATGTGTGTGTGTGTGTGAGAGAGGGAGCGCAATTTTCAAACACACCTGCATTTATGTTCTCAAGGTTTTCATTTTTACACTCAGATGCCGGATGTGGTTTTTTCTTAAGGATATCTACTATTAAATTAGTGGTTTTCTCCATTGTTTTTCTCAGGTCCTCTTCTGAGGTGTCATATTTGTTGCAAAGTGATGTCAGTAGGTCAACACCTTTATCGCCCTTCTTAACTGAATCCAACATAAAAGAATCCAACATCAATCAGAAATTCAAAAGTGAAGCTTCTACATCAAAAAGAGAAGAAAAATTCTGACAAGGAACTGCTAAAGAAGCAAGATCATTACCAAAACGTTGAGAATCACTCAAGCTAAAATTTCTGAAGCGAACAGGAACATGAATAATCAAAATAGCCTGGAAATTTCATAACATAGTAAGAATATATAGGTCTCTGCTGCAATACTATATATTCGTTTCAAAGCATAAGGACAGAAAATGTCAGGTAGATCAGATCCATTTCACAGGGCTGTTAACTTCTTATGCATAAAAGCATTGTGACAAGCTATGTATCAAGGTATCAGTCAGTAGTTAATGAAATAACAGGATTGTAACTCACCAATACAGAAACCAGGCCATTTGTGCAAGTCACTAAATCCTTAAAACGGCTGAATGCATGCACACGGAGTGCCAAAAACAGCAACCATCCAAAACGATGATAGTCAGACACATATGCTGTGTCACAGGAAACTGTTGACCGCTCATCAGCATTTGCATCACTTGTCAAAAAAAGCTCTCGATATGCACGTTTGTAGTGCCTTGTACATTTAATAAACAAGATAAAGCATTATTTATGTAAGATCTTTAAACTTCATGAGAGAGCAAAAAAAAGGAAAGCAATTTTGCTTTCAAATGTCAGTTGCTTCACTGAAAGGTTAATCCTGTCACTGCATCAGATCATGGAGTTGTATGACAACCTCACACATGCAATAAAATTAATTTTTCTTTCATCCACTCATAAACATAAGATGTATTTTTGGAACAAATCAAACATTAAAGCTCCATATAACACATCATCTGATTGGATAAATCGTCTGGCCAAGTATCATTGAAGGCGTCGACTGTTAAACCATCAAGCAAAGTTCCATTTGCTAATGCAAATTGTATAGAGGCATGGAATGTCATAATTACTTATTTCAGCATGCCGACCGATTTAATTATTACATAGTCAACACAATAAACCAGAAAAGACCTAGACGGTCCTTCAAAAAAAAAATCTACAGTGCTCAACAATTGAAGAGCACATATAAATGATGTGAAATACCAATAAAGCAGTAAATTCCTGAGGCATTTCATAGAGCAATAAAGATAATGAAAATGATGTCTACCTGCTTAAAATACACAAGTGCACAAAATTGGCTTGCAATTCCTTCGCCTGATAGAACAAAGTGGAACATAAAATCATGGGGAAAAAAAATCACAAACAAACAAGCAGAAACATGCACACAGTAGTTCATAAAACGCATCATAAGACATGAACATAAATCTCTATTATATCAATACCTCTAATTTGTTCTCCCAATCTGCACCATAGATATTACTCAAAATGGGACTGGCCTTGACAACATATTGAGGTAGCTCTTTAAAGAAGTCTACAATACTGGAAGGTACGAAACAGGACTAGAATCAGCACAATGAAACAATTTAAAACTAGCTAAGAGCAAACAAATTAAAAGGGCAAAACATACTTCAACTTGGCACATCTCAATATTTGGCATAAGGTAAGCCCATTATCATCAGACTTCTGATGGGCATTATCTCTAATCTTCTCGCTCAACCTCTTAACAGAGTATGAAACAAATGCAAACCAAAACCTTTCAGCTTCTTCCAGCTAAAATATAAAATTAAACTAAATTAGATCCTCAACATATTCCCATAGGAAAAGGTATGTAAAATACATAATTAAAAAGAATGAGAACAAAATAAATAAAATCACCGTTCCATTCCCAATAGCTGAGATATTTGCCAACAAAAGATGTTTTGTTTCTTTAAAAAGCTTGATGGCTTCCTCGCAAGCATCTTCATTCATATACAATCCAGCCTGACCATAATTCCCAAATTGTAATTAAATTAAGTAAAGCCCAAGCTAACATATACAATGCTAAATTCTTAACAAACTCAAATTTCTTCTGAAAAAATCAATATGTATAGAAAAGCTTATACCTTGCAAAAGTCAGCGAATCGAACTTCAACAGCACCATTCTCCCCTACTCCATCATTATGTGAATTGTTGGTTGAAGCAGTTGAAGGCTTAGTATCTTCCCCAGTTTTTGAAGTGGATGAACTCATTTCGAAACCCTAATTTGCATCATCACACACCAGCATGAATTAAAATGCTATAATCAAATCCAAATTACCCCAAAATAGCACAAATTTTAAACAATAAATAAATAACACAAAACATCAAACTTTCCATGTATACAAAATAAATATAATGCATGCAATGCACTTTAACCCTAAAAACAAAAATCAAACAAAAGAAACACAAAAAAATAAAACTTACAATTTATTTAAATACAGATCTCAAAACTGATTTCCAGATCCAACAACCAACAAAATAAATAAATAAAACCCCAGATGCTTTTTAATTCACCAAAACGGCTACGTTTTCTAGATCCAGCAACAATATGAATGAAACTGGAACTCTTGTGAATCAGAAACCCTAATTTCTCTCTCTATCTGCTTTCTCTCTCTAAAAAGGACTTAATTTTTTGTTTCTTTTAAGAGAAACCCTATCAGTATAGTTGGTCTCTCTCTCTCTCTTTGTACTAGCGCGGGAAAATCTAACATGACTTTTGACACATACATACATGACATTTAAGGATACATACATAATTAGCCAATGAGTTTTCGACACGTCATTTAAGTTAGGTTATTTTACCGCCAAATTTTTCCCACCGTTACGAGATTCGCTTCGAGGGTAAGATTCGCTGTTACGGTGTTATTTGACGGAGTTTATGGGTTTCTTTTACTAGTATTTTGGTTTTACTTTTTTTTGTCTTGGGAATTGGGAACGGCTCGTGTGGGTTTTGCGTGGGTCCTAGATGGGTTTTTGTGTCGTTATGTGAAGGAAGGAATGTAGTTTTGTGAAATTTTGGATAGAGTGAATTTTACTATGTGGGCGTTCACATCGGCATTGCCTAAGATCAAATTTAGTTGAATACACGCTAAAAATCGGTTGAATATATAATTTTGATCTAAAACTTTACATTTTTTACCTAGTACATTTACACCTATAAAAATTAACCTATAAAAAACATAAAGTTTCAATTTTAACTTATTATACAGCAAAAGTAAACTCAATTAACATGTTATATAAATGAAGTTTACTTTTTTTATCCATCACAAACTAAATTTAAAGTTATAAAAATTATATTGATATGAAAAGAATGGTTATTTAAACTAGGCTTACTCACAAAAAAAATCATAAACTATAACGCTTTTTACAATTTAATCACAAGTTTTTAATTTTTACAATACCATGCATGAACTTTTTAAATTTTACAATTTCATTCAACGGTCAAAAATCCGTTTAAGAGTAGCTGACGTGGTAATCGGATTCTGACAAATTTATCCACGTATGCGCCACGTCAACATTCACTCTTTTGACTATTTGTAAAAAAATCACAAACTTTAATTACTTTTGCATACTTATCATGAACTTTTTAATTCTTAGCAAATTAGTACATGTGAGTTTTTTTAATTGAATAATCTAATTAATAAAATATTTTAAAGGTATTACTAAAATTAAATAATTATTTTTCATATGAATTAATAAATTTTAAATAAATTATATGAATATTTAATGAAATATTTTATTTGTTGAAATTATAGCTTATTATAAATTAAGATGCTTTTTAAATATAGTAATTTAAAATTGTACAATAATTTTAAAATTTTTAAATTATATATATTAATTAACCATAGGTAATATTAAATACCCAATTTAAAATTTTATATTAAAATTAAAATAAAGTTATTCAATTTAAAAGTATGTATGTTAAAGGATCGTAAGTTTCAGTATTTAAAAATTTAAATACCATAATAAAAATTATTGTATAAAACATTTTAAAACTTTTAAAAATTAAATATATTAATGGTTAATATAAGCTTCAAAATAAAATTTAAGAACAAAAGTGAAATACATTCATTAGAATTTATCAAATATCAAAGCTTATAAAGTGTTAGAATTATCATGATTCACTACTATTTTATATGAAAAATTATTTAATTTTTAATTCATTCTTAAAAAAAACTTATAGACCAAATAGATTATTCAATTTAAATCATCAAAATTAATACATACTGATTTGCTAAAAATTAAAAGTTCATCACATAATTGTAAAAAAAAATTAAAGTTTGTGATTTTTTTTGCAAATGATCAAAATGTTGCATTTTGACAGGACGTATAGGTAGATGAGTCAGCCAGAATCCGATTGCCATGTCGGTTGTCCTTTGACGAATTTTTGATCGGTGAATCGAATTGTAAAAATTAAAAAGTTCATGCATGACAATGTAAAAATTAAAAACTCGTGATTAAATTGCAAAAAGCGTGATAGTTCATGATATTTTTTACCATTAAACCTTTA
>CANYLF013644160.1:0-15215 GCA_948193215.1 Bocquillonia castaneifolia
AAAATACTCATAAACCCTAACTTCCCAAAGCTTAAACAATCCAATTAACATCAATTACTAACAATTAACTAAAGATAACTTACCAATTTAATGATTTTCTTCTCAAAATCTTCTCCCTTTCCTTTCCTTTTTCTCCTTTCTTCCTCTTCTTTTCCTTTCTCCCTTTTTTTCTTTCTTTTCTTCCCTTTTTCTCTCTTGGCCGACCCTTTCTTCTTTTTTTTATATTTTTTTATTTTTTTATAAAATATCTTCCCTCCTTTTTCCTTCTTCTTATCCACCCAAAATAATATGTTTTCCTTTTATTTATATTGCTTGGAATATTCTTATTGGTCCCTACAAGATTACTTTTTGACTTTTAATCAAAGTTAAAGAAAAATTACCATTAGCTCCTCAAACATTCAAACACTACCATATAACTACCTCCAACTATTATTTCTATCAATTACACCCCTCCTACACATAATTATCAATGAATAATCCACCATTAACAAAATTAAATATACTAATGATGCCAATTAACCACTAATGCATGTAATTAAACTTGAGGATGTTACATCTACCTATAACCGCCCCTCAAACACATAAACAACTGATATAAACAGGGTTATCACTAATCAAAAATTCTCCAATTTCAACCAACTCTTATCCAAAGTTTTTGAAAGACATGAAAGACAAGGCTTAGTCAAACTTGAACCAGCCAAATTCCCATCGAACCCAAATTTACCAGGTTATAACCCCGATGTTTACTACAATTTCCACCAGACACCTGGACATTTCATAGACAACTACATCAAACTTAAACACACCGTCTAAGACCCCATTGAAGTCGGGAAAATCACTGACCTTGTAACTGACCCCCCAGCACTAAACACAGCCCTTTGCCAAATTACCACAAAGTTCCACTGCTTAACCAAAACATGTGCATTGAATCTGGTTTCTTTGAACTTGAAGTCTTAGCTTCCTTTGAAAATGAATCTAACTTAAGGGATGCTGTCACTACCCATATGAAATAACTAAGGGAAAAATTACCACAGTTGGGAGATCTGAGGGATTATTAGATGTTACAGACAGAGTCAAATAGGAAAATCAATGACGTCTATATGTTTGATGCCTGGTATTCCTCTAGTGATGATGAAGTTGAGATGGTAGATGCTTTCCGCTTGGTCCAAGATGATGAATTTTTGCTACAGCAGGTCACTTGGAGCGGTATAGATTATCAAAGAAAAAAGATTTAGACAAACATATGCCAGAAGCCAGCTACAAAAGGAATGGCCCTATTCCTAAAACTTTTAGAGACTTTAAGGCGTTTAAAGAAAATTTGATAACTGATGAGCTGAAGAAAACCAAAGCTAATGCAAGTATCCAGGACTTGTTGGTCTATTCAGAGTCACACAGGAAAGCTTTGGTGGATGCCTTGTCTAAAATCAAAGTTCTAGAGGATATTTCTCCTAAAAGCATGGTCAGACTTATGATGGAAAAGAAGCCTGATGAAATTACATTCACTGATGAAGATTTGTCCCTAGAAGGTCATGATCATAACAAAGCCCTGTACTTTGCTATCGAAGTTAATGGCAAAAGAACTTCACGCTTCATGGTAAATGACGGATCGGCCATCAATGTTTGCCCTACGAAGCTCCTCCCCGAATTGGGAATTTCACCTTCAAATCTAAAACCATCAGAGCTCGTCATCTGTGCTTATGATGACTTTAAAAGAAGTGTTGAGGGCATGTTCACTAGTAAAATCAAAGTTGGGCCAATTGAATATGAGGTAAGCATTACTATGTTGGATATCCATATGTCTTTTATAGACCTATTATGTAGACCTTCGTTTCACTCCTTAGGTGGAATCTCACCGACGCTTCATCAGAAAATCAAGTTCCCTTATGAAGGAGGAATCTCGACAGTCAATGCTGAATTGATCCAGTCTATAGCTGTACTGCAAGCTACACCTAAAGGCGAAATCTCCCCTATAGGATTCTAGATCATGGGGATCCATGAAGATCAGATGAGCCTAAAGTCTATACTTTAAAATATGAACTACTTCCAGGCACTCGATCTCGGTAAGAATCAGCAGGGGATCACTACATTCCCCGATTTCAAGACTAAGAGTACTTGCAAGGGTTTGGGGTACACAGGAGAATCTTCAAAGAAATGGATGGAAAACTTTACTGCCGGGAAAGGGAGACTTTATGATTACTTTGTCCTGAAAGCCCAGAAGACTCTAAAAGAAGCTAGGGGCAATAAATGCTCCACCATAATCCTTTCCCTAATCCTAGAAGAGCTCATTACTGAAGACCTGGTGTCAAAGATGGAAGATGTCGAAGAAGCTGCAGATGGTTAATGGGAATCCGACTCTATGGGAACCTTCTTAGATAAACCAAAGAGTCAAAGAAAGCCCAGCGTGTAATTACCATAGAAGTTTCTAATAAGTTGTACCTGCTAATCCTAATTGCTGTAATACTGCCATGACCATTTATGATCATTAAGCCTAAAGCCTATGCCAAAACTCTATCCACCTAAAGACAGAAGTTAGGTACAATGATACAGACTCAATTATCATAAGTGCTATTGTTTGCTAAGATAGTTCTAGAGAACGCTCTTATACGATGGTACTGTTATCCCCTGTTGATGAAATAAAGTACCCCAGCCTACCTAAGAAATGGACTTTTGACCAACGAAACACGTGTGTGGGAGAAATAAGGTTGGAAGGCCTGCCTTTTGGCAATAATTGTTACTTGTACATCTTATTTTCTTGTCATGTATACATGCATACATGTATTTAACACTCATTCATGCACTTACTAACCTCTTTCCTACAGCTAAAAATGACAAGTAGCTCCAGCTACCCTCACAATAAGGTGGAAAGCTCTGGCTCCAGTTCCTCGATAGCCATACCAAATCTAAATTAGGGATACCCGCAGGTGATATATATTGAGCAACCGAATAGAATAACCTTTGCTATGCTAAGAGGATGGGGGCATATTGCATCCTAAACCAGCACATCTGGGGCCATTTGTTAGGACACCCGATTACAAAGAAGGAACTTACTATGAGTACCATGAAGCCTGAGGGCATGAAACTGATGAGTGCAAAACTTTGAGGAAGGCAATACATCGTTTGATTGATGATGAGACCTTAATATGGGTAGGGGTGGAAAAATATGTCCTTAATGCACATTTAATAACCTGTGAAATTGTTGTGCCCACGAGTGAATATAATGGATGTGACTACATTCGGGGTAAAAAGTGGAGGATGACTGAAGTCTTCGAGAGACTAAGCGAATGTGGATTATTAACCAGAACTCCTTCACCACCAATTGAAGGAAATCCAGTCTATATACCATGTGCTTATGGTACCTATCACGAATATTTTGGCATTACAATGATGAGTGTGGTAGTTTCAAAAGGGTTGTGAATGAACTCTACTTTAACCGGACCATCACCATCACTGAAGAGGGCTACATAGTTTTCATAGAAGTAGAAAAGTATGAAAGGCTCAGGGTAATGCTTCTTGGTCTTTTCCTATGGGGACAGGTACCTCCACTAAAACTAAGAGGACCACCGTGCATTGTTTTGTACATTGTGGACACAATTTTCACCGACTTGGTGAGTAAAGGGTACTTGATGCCAACTAACTAGGCCATTTATGGCATTCCTAATCAGCTCACTACAGAATACTATCGGTATCACCAGTCAATAGGACATTATTTAGGGAACTGCAAGAGATTCATCGAGGAAATATCAGACCTGGTAATGGAGGAAAAACTTATCAACTTAGGAGACAGGACCGTAGGGTACATGGTTGAATGGGGTGGAGAAGCTTTTCACCATATATTTAATCCTACTTCCACCACCGCACACCCCGTAAATACAGAAGGTGATTGGAGAATCTCAGAAGCTGCACCTTTAACTCAGGAGGAACGTAATTGGCTCTTCGACTATCTGGCAGAACGACATGGGAAAGTAGGATCCATCATGTTAAGGTTTTCATGAGTCATTTTTCTTGGGATGTCATGAATTTATGCACACACAAAAGAGAAGGTCAGCCTATGAAGAATCCTCTGATCCCCACTCTCAATGACAAAAATAACTTTTCACTAGGTGCCTAAATCACGAGGAGAGTCAGAACCTGAGAGCTACTTGTCCATAATGGAATTATAAATTTCTGCCCTAATCATTATACATCATGAGCATGCACATTTTCTTCAAGTCCTAACCTTATAACTTGCAGGAAATGTCTAACCCATTCGACTTACCACTAATCCGACACTTGTTTAGAAAAGAAGTACGTGCAGCGATACAAGAAATTCAAGAAGACTGGTCTTTCGACAGGTCCATCCGGTCAAGCATTAAAGTGGAATCACATATGGTTCTAGAAGGAAATGCAAATCGAGAACAGAATAGTCCAAGGTCAACATGAGCTTACGAACATTACACGTCCCCTGGTGTACCCACAGTGACAGTCCTACCTACGCTCCGAGTAACACCCAATGATGGAGACTTACAACTCCAAGCCCTGTCCTACACCCTGCCAAATCCTACTACATATCACTCAGAAACCAGCCAACCCACTAACCACTCCCTTGACATTCATGTACATAAACACGACCCATAACCTTCTACCCCTTCCAACACAACACCTGGGAAACTCCGATATACTCTCCTCAAGATAACACCTACTACCACTTCCAACCTTCAGTAGAGTATTAATAGTTCTACCAATCTATTGGCAATCACATCCTTAACCATCTAGATACGAGGGAGAGTGTCCCTCATTTTACTAACGCTAGAAAACCTATGGTGGAGCTCACCCCATTCCCTTATGGATATTTTGACTATGAGCAGCCTGTATTTAAGATTTACAAGAGTTTGACCATGCAAGGATTTATCACCCTTGAACCTACAAGACATGACTCGACTCTTAACAGCCCTTACTTTGTGATCGAAACTTACTATGAATTCCATCAGGTTGAAGGGTTCCCAACAGACGATTGTTTTAGATTGAAAACCATTCTCAAAAGCTTCATAGACACATGGAAGATAGTACTAACAGATCAAGAAATGACAGAGCCAATGTAACCATCACTTCTGCAGCCAGGCGCTTCTCCAAACTGCCATTTTCTCTTTCAACCATCTTTGAGTATTTCTAATGGTTAGACCTATTATGACCGCAGCCAACAGCCAAGCTGATGAACCCAAACTCCAACAAGCACACCCTGACGACCTTCTGCACATTTCACATGGTAGATGGGAACCACACTGATGAATGTGTCACGCTTCACAATTATGTCCAAGACCTCATTGAAGAAGGAAATATTCCTGATTCATAACAATTAGGACTTAATGATTGAACCTTCATCTTATAGAATGATGTTGTTTAAAGTTTACTCTGTGATGTGCCTGTAAATAAATAAATGGAAAATCTACTTTTCCTTATATCTGAATAATGTTTCCTTTCTTAAATGCATTTACACTCATGACATATTTCACATTTATTCATATCATGATAAGTTCATTTACCATTGCTACAAGGCTTTGATACACATGCTGGGCCCACCACCACCACTACCGCTAAAAGAAGAAAAAGGAACATGAAAAATGCCATGCTCGATCAAAAAATGGCTTTGATCAACAAAAGGGCATCACAGGCACAAGGCAAGAGAAGCACAATCAAAGGATTGCTGGACCTGGAGATCATCTCAAAACACTTGAGGCCTCCCCAAAATACTTCCAAGCATGCTCCTTCATAAGCAGAATTGAAAATGTGAAAATCTCTATGTGACTCAAGAAAAAAAAAGAAAAAAAAAAGAAAAAGAAGAAAAAAAGAAGAAAAGAATGAATGATAATAGAAAAATAAAAGAAAAAAATGAAAAATGAGGAAGCAGAGAGATTCAAAATAAAGCATAGCTTAGTGACTGTGAAGCATGACCAAATCGTAGAAATGGAAGCAATAAGAGGCTACTCAAACAAACGAATGATCAACGGGGACATAAGAATAAACTCCAAATCGTGAGACCAGAGACCAAGCAATCAAGGAATGAAGAATCTTGTCAATTCGAATGCTATGTTTTTGGTAATAGGCAACAAAAGAAGCCTAACAAACATCTTTGACATGTTCCAAAGCACTGACAGCAATACTTTACACAAAAGTGTCAACAATGGCCTCTGGCATAAAAGACCATAACTGATCGAGCCCGTGGAAAAGAACAAAAGAAGCGAAAAAAAACAAGTCGAAAGAAAAGCCCAGATTAAAACTTAAGCATGAAATCCAAAAGGCACGACTAACAGCCACAATGACATTGGGCCTAGCACACAAACTATGCTCCTCCGTAGAATTGTTAAATGAATTAGGAATGATTCGTTGTTAGATACTATTGATTGCATCATATCATTTGCATTTTGAATGAAATACTAAACAAGTGATGGGATAAGCAAGACGATCCACAAAACAGATACAATGCAGTATCATAAATCAAAAACAATCAATTCACAACCCCCCCCCCCCCCCCCCCCATAAAAGAAGAAGCCCATTTTGACGACATTGATGACAAGATAGCCGATCTCTCTGCCGATAAGGCGATGACACGTCCCACATCTACTCTAATTCAACCTCCATATCTTGCAGGGTAATGAGGTAAGCCTAAACTAACAAAGGAAACCTCACACATAAGCACAATCAAGACCAGGAAAAATAAATAAAGCTTGATGAGTTGAAAACCCCTCCGTGGGTGGCTCATGCAAAAATTAAGGCAAGGCCTGCTAGGGTGAAAACCTCACAAACAGGTGCCCTAAGCAAAAAGATAAGGGCACAAACAAATAATGCCTGATAAGTTGAAAACCCATCCATGGGTGGCTCATGCAAAAATTAAGGTAAGGCCTCCTAGGAGGAAAATCTCATAAACAGGCGCTCGACAAAAAGATAAGCCAAAAACAAATAATGCCTGATGAGTTGAAAACTCCTTCGTGGGCAGCTTATGCAAAAATTAAGGCGAGGCTTGCTAGGGTGAAAACCTCATAAAGAGGCATCTTAGGCAAAAAGATAAGGCTAAAAGAAAACAAAAGCTTGATGAGTTGAAAACCTATCAGTGGGTAGCCCGCAAAAAAATGAAAGCCATGGAAAACAAAAGAAACTTGGAAGCCAAACTTGAACCCAAAACTTAAACCAAAAACTGAAACCCAAAAAACAAGACACCTGTTGACAAATTCCACTAGGTAGGGGGCAAGGGACATCCCATTCCATCCAATAACTTTAAATGGCCAGACCAGATAACACGCAAAGGACACCTCATCCAGTTTTAGGCCCAAGTAACCAAAGTTTTCTATCTGGACTGACCTAGGCACTCCAAACCACCAGCTCAGAGTTAGGTATCACCAGACAGGAGCAACCACCTTTGCCAACCGAGAGCAGCTTGGACACGAATGCAGCTGGACTAACACTCTTCCTTTAATGCAGGATTAATCATCACACTATAGAATGGACGATTACACTGTATCCCCATATCACATTGCATCATAAACTGACACTAGACAAAAAAGCTAGCAATGAGCGACTGAAATCATTTAGAATCATACCATACATGACATGCATACATGCTACATTTCAACTGGTTAAACGGCATGAGACCAAGCAAGAACGAAAGAATCAAGAGCCAAATGAGGCTAAAGTAGAGAACTAGCTAAAACAAGCGCAGCATCCGAAACAATAATGATGATTGAATCATGCCGCCTAAAAACCAACGATGGAAGGGGAAGGCAACCTAATACAGAAATCAAGTGTGTGAGAAAACACAGATGTGGGAGTAATTGGTCACAAGCTGACATGGACTTCCAGAACAAATCGAAAGAGTAGAATAATGGAAGAACCGGGGGCAGGACGAATCTCCCATCCACCTATATGCATGTCAACATATCCCCAGATAGAGGGGGGCTAAACCATAGAAACTTGGGGTCAAGACGGGGTCTCCTTCTTATCAGACGAGCAACGTCAAAACTCAACAAGCAACTGGCGTTGAAAAGAAGATAATTGGCCAGACCGATACTATAGAGAAAGCATAATCTTCTCACAACTAGGAAGAAGGTCAAACCAAATCCCAGGGGTGAGAAGTCACCTTCAAAGCCAGAGTTGATCTGAAAGATGATACTTTGACTTTATAGAACTAGAATCCGAGTTCAACAAGTCACCTTCAGCTAATCCAACAACCTTCAAGAAGATAGCAGGTCTTCCTTATCTTTCAATAGGTTCAGAGGCAGCAAGTCACCTCCGAAAAATCCCAAAAACACTCAAAGGGTAACGGGTCACCTTAAAAATATCAAAACAACTTTCAAGAAAGGGAATGATAGGCAACAACAGGCCACCCTCAAATCACAGAATCATATGCAACAACAGGCCACCTTCAACTACAGAATTTCTAGTGACAATAAACTGCCTTTGATGATAGGAACACAAGTGACAGCAAGCCACACCTTCAATCTCAGCTAAGTTTGGGCAACAACAAGCCACCCCCATCCTCTCCAAACTTAGAAATATAATCGGTAGTGGACCACCTTCAACTGTCCCGGACACACACCAATAACAAGCCACATCCATAGCAAATCACCCCTTATTCAGATACTCAATCGGCAGCAAGCCATCTCTAGCAGTCTTAGTTGGCGACGAACCATGTCTAGTGATCCTAACCGGTAACGAGCCTTCCCTCAGCAAAACCCATGTGATAACAAGTCACCTCGGGATTCAAAAATGCCAATGGTAGCAAGACACCTTAAGCAAACTCAGACACATTACCAACTTCAAGCCATCCTCAACAAACCTAGAGATGTAACTGACAGCGGGCCACCTCAGTGAGTCCTAGCAATGACAAGCCTCCCTTGACTACAAAAATGATAGACAGCTACCTTCAAAACCCTTATAACTCCAGGCGACAGCAAGCTACCTTCATCCCAAATAAGCATAACAGCAGTGGCCAGCCACCTCTAATCTCAGCTAACTTCAGGCGATAGCAAGCCGCCTTAAGAGTGTCAGAACTTCAGGTAACAAAGACTCACCATCAGAAACCACGGTTGATGGAAAATCACCCTCAACCTAGAATCAACCCAGAGGAAGCAAGTCACTTTCAACACTTTAGAAACTTCCTACGACAGCAAGACATCTCTTTAAACCCAAAATTGTAGGCAACAGCAAGCCGCCTTCAACTATAGAATCCTCGTGATAGCAAGTCACCATCAACTCCAGAACTTCAAGCAACAGCAAGCCACCATTGATATCCGACAGCAAGCCACCTTCAATTCCAGTACCCCTTGCGACAATAAGCCACCTCCCATTTGTTAGTATCATAGTCGATAGCAAGCTGCCTCCCACGTTGTCAATATCCCAAGTAATAGCAAACCTCCACCAATCATAGAGCTCAGGCAATAGTAAGCCACTCCTCGTACCCAGAGATTTTAGGACCACAACGAGCTACCTTCAGCAAGCTCTAGGTAAAACTAACTTCATAGGATTTCAATATCCTAGATTTTTTTGGGTAAATTCCGATGTCCATCTAGATTGCCAATGATCTAGATTAGTGTGTCTAGTCGATCGAGAGTATCCTCAATTTTTCGGGTAAACCTCATTGTCCATCTAGATTGTCAGTGATCTAGATTTCTGTGTCTAGTCGATCGAGAGTATCCTAGATTTTCCAGGTAAATCCTGACATCCATCAAGATTGCCAATGACCTAGATTTTTATGTCTAGTATATCGAGAGTATCCTAGATTTTTTGGGTAAATCCCAATGTCCATCTAGATTATAGTGATCTAGATTTCTGTGTCTAGTCAACCAAGAGTATCCTAGATTTTTGGGTGAACCCCGATGTCCATCTAGGTTGTCAATGATCTAGATTTCCTTATCTAGCAAACCCACAAGCGTGTTCTAGACTTTTTTGGGCCTGCCTCGATGTCTCCTAGGATGCCAATGTCTTAGGTTCTTGGTCTAGACCGACCTAGCATGTCTTAGACTTTCTTGGGCCTATCCCAATGAAACCCCCAAAAAGATGCTAGTGTCTTAGGTTCTTAGTCTAGACCTACCTGGCGTGTCCTACACTTCTTTGGGTTAGTCCCAACAAAATTGGAACGAACGTGATCCAAAACCTGTCCTAGACAAACCAAGTGTCTTAAACTTACCGGGGTAACGGGCTACCTCCCAACACCTTAGTAGAAGTTCTCAAATCATTAGGGCAATGAGCTTCATAAGTATCCTCGAATATATTTGCTTTGCCAATCGCTCATTCATTTGATCATTTCTAAACTCGGGCAAAGCGGGGGCAAACTGTAGACATTGAATTTTGGGATACCAGATCCTTGGGGCAAAGTTGAAAACTTTGAGAAAAATTACCAATCTCAGAGATTTATCCTATGCAATTAAATGAAGAAGGTAGTGCCCTATATACCAAAGGTTCAGTTGGACCACCAAACATCCGCCTGATCCATCAAGCTACCCATATTGGGCCCAAAACCCTGAGGGAAAAATGGCCCGAGGCCCATCAAGTAAAGGTCTGATCGAACCTTCAATAAACATTCGGTTGGCTCTTCACTCTAGGCTCGTAGGGGTAATCATGATTATTCGCTACAGAGTGGTGGTTTGACAATGCGGCAATAGGCTTACGTGCTCCATCTGCCTTGCTCTATAAAACCCTTGCATCAACACCTTGTAAAGGGGGAGGCACTTATTACCACTTGCACGACATACTATTTCAATTTAAGCAAGGAAATCCTTCAACAGGAGTAAAAGGAGAGAAGAGGGAGGGCAGCTTCATCATCTCTGATTCTTTGACATTTCAACAAAATAGTAATAAACTAAGAGTATAACGATTATAAGGATCACTCTAGCATCCATACATCGTAAAAACAAGGTTTTGGTTGTATTATTCCATTGATATTCTAATGTTTTAAGTCACTGTAACTTTTCATGTTTATATTTAACTAAGTTCTTCTCGTTCTTTCTTATATGCATGGACTCCTGAGACCAAGGCAGTGAGTTAGAGATAAATAGGATGTAGCTCTAGCAAGCAAAAAGGATTAAAATATGTCTTTGAATCCATAAATATATTTGATTTGTACCAGTTTATTATACTTAAGACTTAGGTTCCCCTCATGTCGTAGGAAGTCATATTTATATCTTTCATCTATTATATTAAAAAGGCATGTAATAAACACGTCAAAACCCAGAGAAACTACTTCGGCACCTGAGTTACAGGTTCGGCCAGACCACCCTGACCCAAACAAGCTCATCTGGCCGAACCTTTGATCAATCGATCGGATGATCAAGGTGCAACCGGATGTTCCACCTGCTTCAATTTTTTTTTAAACTTGAGAACATCCGACCGAACCATCAAAAAAGGTTCGGCCAGACCTCTATGCTTTGGGACTTGCCAAAATGCAAAGAAAGGAACCGAGGCCGCAAACTATTCTCGAAGCTTCATGATCTACTAATTTTCTAAACCCCGTTTAATTTATAGCTAATCACCTAAATAAAAATATGAAATAATTAATTGGACATTTATAATAAATAAACCCGATAAATAGTAGAATAAAAATGATAGAAAATCATTTCACGTTTCCTCTCTCTAAGGGTGTATGTATACTCCTGCCATTTAAATATTTCGGGTAAACAATAAATAAATTAATGTGCAAATATTAACTTGTAAATAAATGTAAAATAAGCTGGAAATTGATGTTATGCATGTAAATGAATAATGTAATAATCCACTAGGCTAACTAATATTAAAAATAAGTAATAACCCACCAAATACAACAACCAACACTCAATCAATCATGGTTAACTACAATGGACCTAATGCATGACTAAAATTAATTAGAAACAATATTAGGTGTGATCATTCATCACATCCTAGTTTCCGGGTGATTTATCTCTTTATATTGTTTGTTTGTGGTAGGAAACAGTGACCTCGTTACTTAATTAAATGGGAAATTGCCCCAAGAATGAATGACACATTCCAAACCCAGAAATCATCTAGTGTGATGATGAATGGGGATTCCTGAGGAATCTGAAATGCCCAAGAGCGGGGGTGAATTGGTATGGAATTAGAAAAATAAAAATTGCTTTGGAGAATAGACAGAAATTTATAGTGGTTCGGTCCAACTCTTGACCTATGTCCACTTCTCCCAAATACACAATTTGTGATTCCACAACCACAAATGGATTACAAGCAGATTTACAAGGCTATCTCCAATTTTCACAATGAAGAGTTAGCAGGCTATCTTCAACCTTCACAATGTGAGATTTTGAAGGCTATCTCTAGACCTTTACAATGAAGATTTCACAGGCTATCTTCAACTTTTACAAAGAAAATTCTAAAGCTCTCTCCAAACCTAAACAATGAGTTTTACCCAAGGCTGACTCATAAACCCTAGTGTTTACAAGGCTAACACCGAACCTAGTTTTTATAAGGCTAACACCAAACCTAACCCAAGTGTTTCCCAATCCTCACAAAGATTGACACTTGTACAAGGTAGGAAGATCACTCAAGCCAAGCAACAAATGCTCTAGAGTTCTAACTACCCACACACAATAAATTCATAAAGAATTTATTTACAAAGAAATTTAGATAAATAAATTGTAAGAGTTTTGGCTATCTAAGAATGTGTGTTATATCTAAACACAATTAAGAGGGGTATTTATAGCCATAAACCCCAAAATTAGTTGTTGGAAACAAATCAATATGTGTTTCCAACAGATAGAAAAATTTTGAATAAAGTTAATGATTATGTCTGTTGCGTGGGTGATTTCTTGATCCCATGTGCGATGTTCAAATTTCCTTTCAACGGTCATGAAATGTCATTGATTGCTTCAGCGAGTAAAATGATCGCTAGCGCGATAAATACTTCATTGGATTTCTCATGGAAAGGTGGCTACTGGACTCTTGGTCGCTGGCGAGATGGTGTCCATCATGTGCACGACGCTTCTCGCAATGACAATCGCGTGACTGATGCTGCTCATTTCGTTTGTGATTTACAAGTCGCCTTTTCCAATCATTGCATTTTGCCTTTTGAAACTCAACCTATACACTTGGAAACTTGATTAAGATACTTAAGACAGGTTGTCAAGCTCAAAATAGGTTATATTAAAGACCCTTAGGCCAACAATCTCCCCTTTTTGAGTTTGACAACCTAAAATCAATTTTAAGCTCAAAGTATTAAATCAAGTGTGTGAGTTGATGAGAATTGCTCCCCCTCAACTTGTGCATTACATATAAAGAGGATAGTTACAATCATTTCAATCCAATTCTTTTTGCACAAAAATGGAATCCAAAAATTTCAAAAATTACCCCCCTTCGTCAACTCAAAAACACAAAGTTAAGGTATAAAAGATATAAACATTAGAGAATAAGGGAGCAAAACATAGTCATAGATAAAACTAGTAAGCTCATAAATCATCAATTTTCATTAAGATAAAATGTGCAAATACAATCATTCACAAAATATGAAAAATGATGATGAAATACATGAATGACTAAGAACTAGATGGAGGAAGTTAGTTTAGCTTTGGGTGGTTTTTGAGCTTGCTTAACTTCATGGACCGTCATAAAAATCCTTAAAAACTCCACATTGTGTTGAACCAATTGCTTGTCTGCCCTTTTCTGCCATTTTTCTTGATCAACCAATATTCTAGCCATTTTGTCAAGAGAGTTAAGCATTAGGTCATTCTTCTTGACTGTTTCCTCCTCTTCTTCCCCTTCTTCTTTAGTTTACCCTCTTGTTCACCTTTAGTTTTGAACAATTGCTTTACTATTCCTACAATGTGTAGGAATATTATTTCAGTTTCTTTTTTGGATAATGATGGTTTTTCTTTTATTATTAAGAATAATAATTGATCCATTTATCATAAAGACATGTTCTATGCAAATGCCAATTTACAAGATGGTCTTCATGTTTTGAATCTTCAAAATTCCAACAATTCTTATGTCTATAACATAACTACAAAGAAATTTAAGTCCAATGATTTAAATTCAACCTACTTTAGGCATTGTTGCCTTGGCTATTAAATGAGAAACGCATCTCAAAACTCAACCAAGATGGATTTTTGAATTCATTTGATTTTGAATCATATGATATATGTGACTCTTGTCTATTGGGTAAGATGATAAAGGATCCCTTTACTAGATACAGTGAAAGGGCTAATGAATTATTGGGCCTAATACATACAGATGTATGTGGAGCATTAAGTTCAGATGTTAGAGAAGGTTACAAGTACTTCATTACATTTACTGATGACTTCAGTAGATACAGTTATGTCTACTTGATCAAACATAAATCTGAATCATTTGAAATGTTCAAATCTTTTCAAAATGAAATACAAAACCAACTTGGCAAGACAATCAAGGCACTTTGATCAGATCGAGGTGGAGAATATTTGAGCCAAGAATTTGATGACCATCTTAGAAGTTGTGGAATCATTTCACAATTAACTCGTCCTGGAACACCACAATGGAATGGTGTTTCTGAGAGAAGGAATCGAACTTTATTAGATATGGTTTAATCTATGATGAGTCCAGCTGATCTTCCATTTACCTTTTGGGGTTATGCACTTGAAACAGATGCGTTCACACTAAATCGAGTTCCATCCAAAGTGGTTGAAAAGACACCATATGAGATGTGGACTGGTAAAAAGTCCAATTTGTCTTTTCTTAAGATTTGGGGTTGTGAGGCTTATGTGAAACATCAAGTTTCAAATAAGCTGGAGCCCAAGTCTAACAAATATCTTTTTGTGGGGTATCCTAAAAAGACTAAAGGATACTACTTTTCCAATCCCATTGAGAACGAAGTGTTTATTTCTCGAAATGGTGTCTTTCTTGAAAGGGAATTTATTTCTAAAGGAACCAGTGGGAGAAAGGTACAACTCGAAGAAATTCGAGAACCAAAAGATAACATTTAACCGTCTGTGGATACTCATAGTCAACAAACCATTGTTGACACACATCTAGTAGCATAAGAATTACGTATATCTGATAGGTTGCGCCATGAGCCCGTGAGATATGGATTTCTTGTGACTGATAACCATGATGTATTGTTAGTGGATCAAAATGAACCCACTACCTATCAAGAGGCTATGTTAGATCCAAACTCTGAGAAATGGTTAGAGGCCATGAAGTCTGAAATCCAATCTATGTATGATAATCAGGTATGGACCTTGATTGACCCACCTGAAGGTACAAAGACCATT
>CANYLF013644851.1:0-10533 GCA_948193215.1 Bocquillonia castaneifolia
ATCAACCAATTATAAGAGATACTTTGAATAGTGATAAATAAATTGCATTGAGATCATCGATGTTTGTCTTATAAAAAGACGTTTATATTTGTTATTCCTAAAATAATTTTTCATTTCTATTTCTTTTGGGGTGTAATTAACCATAATTCTTAGCTCTCGATTCTTATTCATACCCTTTTAATTCTTTCTTCCAATATCAATATAAAGCGGAGGTTTTCCTAATTGTATAATGCTAGGAAGCAACGACACTTCACTCAGAAAGGTATACAGTAGACTTATTCATGGGTCTGGGTACCCGCCCGATCCGCCCAGATCTGTCTAAAAAATTCGGGCCTGGACAAGTAATTTTTGACACAGGCCCGAGCCCGATTTTAGCCCCTTTTAATGGGTGGGCCTGGTCATATATAATAAAACTCGGGCAGCCCAACCCACATACTTAATATAAGCTTCAAAAAATACACACGTACGTAAGTAGCATTTGAACTCTCGCCATCTGCAACATTGTTGATTCCTTAATCATCAGGTCCCCGTCATTTTCTTAAGTTATTTATGACAAAGTTATCTTATATAATATAAGAATGGACTATAAACATTTATATTTTCCTTTTAAATTTTCTGGTATTTTGTATTCGGCCGGGCTCGGGCTTGAGCATTTTATTCGAGCTCGAGCCTGGGCCAATATTTAATAAAATTATTCGGACTTGGACGGGACTAGGTTTCTTTTAAAAATTTTAGGCCCGATGAGGTCCGGCTCAAATTTGAACAGGTCTAGTATACAGTGTCCAATACTTTTCAGACACGTGTATTTGCCTTACACTTGCCTGACACGTATCAGACACATTAAATTGTGTCCAACAAAAAAATAAATCAAAAAAAAGTTTGACACACGTATCTGACACATATTTTATCCTTGTCAGGTATATAATCAAATTTTAAATTTATTAAAAAAACTTTTTAAATTAAAAATAAAAAGAAAAGTTATAATAGGAGAGTAAATAATAAAATCTTAAGAATAATATATGTAAAACTTTAAAACTAACCATTGTTATTTTTCATTAATTTGTATTTTTTTACTTTTTGTAGTCAATTGTTTTTATTATTGAACATTCGTGGGTATTTTCCTCTTCTTAAACTATATTGAGCACTTTGATTATTTAAAAAGTTAGATGATAAAATTTTACTTTAATAAATTTTAAATGTTTTGTTACTTTTAATGCCGTATCTTTTTTTTAATTGTTGTTATATTAATTTACTGCATATGATATTTTATTATGTTTTTTTATTAATTTTATGAGTAAATATGTAACGCATCACCTTTTTAAACCCATTTATACATATAATTAGTATATGCATATTAAAAAAAGTTAACTTTATCATATAATAAACTTTTATATATAAATACTATAATAAAATTTAATTTATTACTGCTCTTTGATAAATAAAATTTAAAATAATATTATAATAACAAAAATACTTTTTCCTAAGATCGCTCTGCAACACTAGATTATTGAGAAAAATAATGAGATTGATGCTCAGTGAGAAAATAAACATATATATATAAGTAAATATAATCAACTTAATATTTGAAGTCATTTTCTTAGATTTCCTCAATTACTGACATAATATGCCAGTTTATATTAATTTACAAGAACATATAAAAACACTAAACATAGCAAATAAATTTATAACGCAACATATCAAGCGTGACACTCTTAATAGTCATCTCGTAACATAACCATCACACTATTCTAGTCAAAATCAAGTACCGTATTAATAACACACATATTTTTATATATATTAAAGTAATATACCATTTGTGCACAATTAAGCTCAATTCTAAATACTTCAATTTCTCAACCAAACAAACAATTCCACTTCACAAATTCCCATTCTTAATCAATCAAAATCTCATCAAATACACAATCATCTCAATTTAATCAATATCACACCATAATGACAATTCAACCAGTTACACAAGAATTACAAAAAATACACGAACTCAATCACAAAATCGGGCAGATTACTCATCCTCACCAAATGATCACCAAATGATTTCCTCATTATTTCACAAATATAAATAGGTGGCCACCGAAGAGATTATCCCACCGGCTTAGTCTCGCCATCCCTCTAACAGGCAGCTTTCCCACCGACTTAGCTTACCCGAAACATACAACCCTTTTTCCCCGAGTCAATCCATGCCCATTTCAAACCCAATCACAAATTCACTACAGCATTTCACAAGCATATTTCCACCATCAATATAATCACATTCACGACCAATTCAACTCACAACACATCACAATTTCTCAATCCAGCTCATAAATTCACAAGTCAACCAATTTCACATCACAACATGTAGCGCCTCACCTTTTTAAACTCATTTATACTTATACTTAGTATATGCTCACTAAAATATTTAATTTATCAAGATCATCTATTTCTCATCATTTATTTATTTATCATTACCCACTTTCTTAATTCAGAATTCTATGCTCTCCAATAAAATACTAATAAAACTTATACTCTTTATTTCTTCTTATTTTTCGGGCACTAACTTTTAATTAATGATACTTATAACTCAACAACACGTCATATACAAATATCAATCATTTCAATTTAAATTTTGAGGTAATTCACATTATAAACTTGATATTAATCTATTATTCAATAATGTATCAGAAAATTTAAAATTTTTTTCCACAGGTTCAGCATGTTGCTCAACCATCTCATATTCATTCACTTCAATATATGTATACTCAACGATTCAGAGAATAATTCTCCTTTAATGAAATATGAGCAATACTTGCTATTTTTATCGGGGCATCAAGTACAAACTACTCAGACTTTAACAGAAATATTATCTTTATTGCCAACATACTTCCTCCTCCTTCTAAGGTTATTTGTATTTTTTTTGTTATTTCTTTCTTTGTACTACTCTTGATATAACATAAGCATATACTTTAGGTTTCACAGCTTTGGTTTGAATTCATTACTATCACAGATCTTAGTTATAAGGCTATAACTTTATTTTTCTTTTCATCTTTAATAATTTATAATACCATTTTCCACTTCATTTTTAATCCAGAGAATCTTAAGTTGTCCTAAAACCACTAAAATCATTGTTGTTAAAGAAAATAACTTACAAAAGAAAAGAAAATTTTTGATAACTTGATAAGATGTTAACTTTAGTTAAAACTGTACAATATTGTGCTCCAGGGTAATGTTTTCCCTCACTTCCAAGGGTTGTATTGTACATTTCCTTCCTTCAATGTTTATGTAAATGAAATGTATGCAAGATGATGCATGTCCTAACAATGTAGTGCATATTTATGCTCACCCTATACTGTATATAAATAATCACTATGAATCTCTATCAGCAATATGTCATCTTGCTATACCACAGGACTGGGCATAATATTGAAATTTTAAAACTCATTTCTTTAGTAAATCCATCAATCAACTTAAGATCCATCAATCAACTTAAGTTATTCTCTGGAATTTCAAGCTTCAACAGAGTATTCTCTTTATTATAAGTATTTTAATATCATTCTAACCATAAACTTTTCAATGGACTCACACATTCATCATTCATACCAAAACATTTTTTTAAGAACTTTCTCATTTACAACATCGTTTCTTTACTTAACCTGTCAACTAATACTCTTATACACTATCATATAATCTTTCCATTTTAAAAACATTTCACAGACTTACACAAACAAACATAACAATATTTTCACTTTTAATACATCATCACCATTTAATGCTTTGCTTACGAGGTAATAAATCAATATCATATTCAAAATATTTTTCGTATCATTTCCACTGTATTTTCCACATCGTTTCATATACTTTCTCATTCCTTTTAATAATCTCACATTTTTTTATAAGACAGCCATACATATGCATGTTATATCCATTTTCATCGTCATTATTCTCGTAAGCATTGCATTATCAGGAGATAATTCATCCTTTCATTATAACACATTAAATACTTCTCTCGTCATTATTTATATCATTATTCTCATCATTCTTTTATATCACTCTTTCAATTTAAATTTTTATACATTCTTTCTCATTTTAAAAATTCTTTCCAATTCTTAACTTAACATATCCAAATACATACCTCTACCCAAAATCCTATTGCTCCATGTGCTAGAGTCCTGATCAATCCTAGACTCTGATACAAAAAATGTAGCACATCACCTTTTTAAACCCATTTATACATGTACTTAGTATATGCTTACTAAAATATTTAATTTATCATGTAATAAACTTTCATAACGAATATTATAATAAAATTTAATTTATTATTACTCTTTGATAAATAAAATTTAAAATAATATTAATATTAACAAAAATACTTTTCCTAAGATCACTGGAGTCTAGCCATATGGAGATCTACCAAAAATAGCCTTCCCTTCCTATTTAATTTTCCTACAACATTGGATTATTGAGGAAAATAATGAGCTTGATGGCCAGTGAGAAAATAAGCATATATATATGATTATAATTATCTTAATATTTGAAGTCTTTTTTCTAAGACTTCCTCGTTTACTGGCATAGTATGCCCGTTTATATTAATTTATCAGAATATAGAAATACATTCAACATAGCAAATAAATTTACAGCACATGACAAGTTCAAAACTTCGATCATAATCCGTATTACAAACAATTATAAAATATAAATCTCTATAACTCTTATCCTTTTTATTTTAATCATCTAATTACATACCACATCACCTTAAATATTCATGTCATATTATAATTTTCCTGTTATAATGGACATATCAAACATGACACTCTTAACAGTCATAGCATAGTATAATCATCACACTGTCATCATCAAAATCAAGTATAATATCAACAACACTCATATTGGCATAGAAACAACAATGTTTTCCACAACCATCTCACAATATCATTCTCACACCATATCAGCAAATCAACTAAAACATCATCTACTACATCACATAAATGATCCACTTATGAGAAAGGTAATATATCCTCACAATTTCATTTCCAGTCCTCTCATTTCATTTCATATTCTATGGTGGCCACCTAGTGGGACTATTCATCAGGCTCAATCTCACTATCTCATAATAATCATGGGTAGCTATCCATGGGCTCAGCTTTCCCACATCACTCATTTTCTTTCAGTGAAGCTATTCCCAGGCTCAGCTTTCACTATCACACTCTTTATAGCACACAACCACCTTTCTCATAAATTTCACATCTATGTGAAGCACAACACAATCACAATCAATTCATAATTTTTCATTCTCAATTAATCACAAATTTCATCCAATACACAATGATTTCAATTCTCTCAATTTCTCACCAATTCATAATTCAAAGATACCAAATTACCAATTACTAACTCCACAATTCAAAAGTGCTCACAATTTCTAAAATACAAACTTTACTAATTAACCAGCTAACAACCAAAAACATAACAATTAAGTAAGTATAGTAATTTCACACAATATTTAGTTTATCAAATATTTATTTAATATACCATAGGCAGATAAGGAGGGGTTGCCTCAGAGCCTGAGCCATGACTAGCAACTGCGGCACTGCGTGTTCAATAACGGAGCTGAAGTGGTAGTCGCCACTCAAACCGGCATCGAGAATGTCTTACAAGGTGTACACCTCGATTCCTCTTAAGAATACGAAAGGTGCATTGACCCTAGAGATTCTAGGATCGGACTTATTACTTCTAGAGCGTGATTCTTTACCCAATACTCCTAATATTATACCAACCTTCATCCCTTCTAACAAGCAATAATAACACATAACATACATTGCCTACCTTTTACTTGCATACATGCAACGGTGAGTTTCTAATAACAAACAAGGGTTAATCTTAACAATTACCAACCATTAATTAAGGTTCATTAACATGCATAAGTGATAACAAACATATAGCACATCAACATATCAACACAACCTAGGGTTTCTACCATTTTAGACCTGAAATGATTACCAAATTAACATTAATAACCAATTTCATGCATTTAATCAACTAAACAAGTACCAAAGAAGTTGCAGAAACTTACCTCGTCACTGCATTCCATGTGAAAGCTATTGTACAATCAAAAGCAGGCACATACACTACTGTTCCAGACCCAATGCCATAAAGGAGATAAAAACAGGGACCAACGCCACTCGTGGGAGTGGCGTTTGGGCCCAACGCCACTCCTGGTAGTGGCGTTGGTTGCCAGAACCAACCAGAATGCAAGATTTGATAAAAAAAAACATGATTTTCAGATTTACTAAGCCAAAAAAACACACATACAGAGATAAACATGTACATGGCATTTAATGCATTTAAAACAAAACAAACATCCATAAACATCATTTAATCATGTTAGACAGAAAATTACAGCAAAGGCAACATGTTAAAACATCATGCAAATCATAGGAACACACAAGCAATCATGAAAACATCACAAAAAAATAACGATTAAAGCACTTACCTTGAGAAAACTAGATATAGAAGCGCTTGAGTACCCTCAGATATGAATTCAATGACTTTTTGGTTGCTTTTTAGTGAATTATAGCCGCTGGAAATTCACTTGAATGAATTAGATGCTTCAAAATTTTGATGCAAAAAGATGCAAGCTTCAAAGAGTTTTTTGTGCCTACAATTGAAAAGGATGAAGTTGGTGTAGCTATCAAATGAATTCAGAGAGTTGGTATGGTAAACCAAACCCTAAAATTTGTGTGAGCAGCTGTCCTCCCCCCAAAACCTAGTTTATACTAGTATTTATATGTATTCTAGCTTAAATCTTAAGCTAAGGTTAAAATCATCACTTTCCTTGTTAAAAACAATAACTTGAGCTTAAAGCAAAGGATATTTTGGTCAAAAAATAGTCTTACAAGGGCTTACGACGCGTGCACAGTCCGTACAGATCATTCCAGGTTGATCCTCCCTAAAAGCAGGCTTGAAAAGCCCAATCTTAAGAATTCTAGGTCCAATGCCAGTCCCAAGAGCGGCGTTGGGCTGAATGCCACTCTGAGTGGCGTTTGGGCCCAACACTAGGCAGGAAGTGGCGTTGGGGCCTTTTGGGCCTCAAAACGTCTGAATTTGAAAAAGCGTATAAAAGAGAAAATGTGCAGAATGGCCTTAACTATCAACCCTCAAAATTTGAAGTCATTTCGATACTCATAGAGAAAGTTATGATGAAAACTGTCTAGAAAATGTACTATTTATGCTCAAAACAGAAGTTTTAGGTAAAATAATGGTTTGTAGGCTTAGAAAATGATTTGAATGTAGCTATGCAATCTCTAGAAAGTAATTATCAAATCAATTCATGCTATTTAAATATATGAATGATCATCACTGGGCCTCTAAGCCGCTTCATCATTCCTGCATCCAAAAATTAGGTGTTAACAGTTTGCTCCCGCTTTGTCGGAGGTTTGGAGTATTATCCCATAATTTAAAAAATGACGACAAAGCAATAACCACATAATTTTTAGGAAGATAAATTCAGAACAGGGTCACTATTGGCCTTTAGCACATAGGTATTCAGTAAAATAAACATCCGGCTCTATTGGCCTTCAGTAGGGAATAACATCCAGCACTATCGGCCTTCAGCAGGTTAGCATCTAGCACTATCGGCTTTCAGTAAGGAATAGAATCCAGCACTATCAGCCTTTAGCAGGAAAGCATCCTGCACTATCGGCCTTTAGTAAGGAATGCATCCGGCACTATCAGCCTTTAATAGGAAATGCATCCAGCACTATCAGCCTTCAGCAGGAAACGCATCTGGCACTATCGGCCTTCAATAGGAATAGCATCTGGCACTATCAGCCTTCAATAGGAATAGCATCTGGCATTATCGGCCTTCTGCTAGAAAGGTACCAGGCACTATCGGCCTTCAACAAGGATAGCATCCGGCACTATCGGCCTTTAACAGGAAATGCATCAGCCACTATCGGCCTTCTACTAGAAAGGTATCAGGCACTATCGGCGTTTAATAAGGATACCATTCGGCACTATCGGCCTTCTGCTAGAAAAGTTATCTTAAAAGAGATAGAGTTTAGGCACCTACCTCAGTTGCTTATACTTTAATTCTCTTGAATCTTCTGGAATAGTGTTGTCTAGATTTATTCCAAATGCTTCAAGAATCTGAAGTAGGAAAAGAGGCCTTTAAAAAAGATTTTTCTACTATTTTCTGTCATTTTCTCTATAATTCTCTGTCATTCTAACTGTAGCCATATGTAAATTTTAATAATCTTCTGAAATTTGCCCCCAATTGGACATCATTGTACTTGGACTTGCTTGCCCCCGAGTGTGGTTTTCGATGTCTTTATTATTGATGGTATTGACCTCAATTGTCGTTCATGTGCTTTTTCTCGTGGCTTTTTACTTGATAGATGTATGCATGTCGTACATGGATGCATGGAATAAATTTATGCTTAAGCTAGTGTATGTCATGCATTGGCATGTAATAGATATGAAAGCTAATACATGTTACATGTTGTATGCATGAATTCTTATGCTAACACTGTGTCCTATAGGTGCATGATATGTTGTGATTTATGCTACATGAAATGCATGAAGTTGTGGATATGGAATGTCGTGCGTAGAATCCTCCTAGATTTATGAAAATTTGTGAAGATTATCGAGATGTCCGTAGAAGCCAATAAAGGACACAATGGCATTATAATGGGCTGTGTTGACCTGTCGTTGAATTCAACCCCTGAATTGTAGATCTTGTCCATGGTGGAAACTTGATAGTTACCGCTAGTGTTGGATCAGATTACACGGACCAAGGACCTGCCCCCAAGCATTTGATGCTGTGTTCGATTGTAAGAGCTAAGGACTTGCCCCCGAGCATTTGGTGCTATGGTGGATTGTACAAGCCAAGGACTTGTCCCCGAGCATTTGTTCAAGAGCCGACTGGTGGGGCAAATGTAGTATATAAGCAGCTTAGTAAATGCACCCTTGTTGCTCTCATATCTGTTTCACTTTATTTGCCCAATGTTTTCTTTTCTAGCTTGAATGCAATGACACTAATCACATGATAAGTAAATTTGACAAAAATTCAAAGTCAATCTATACCCTTTTAACAATGGTACAAAAGTGTACTTTATTCACTACACAAGACATTACTGTTATTGTAAACTAAAAAATTCATTTTCAGAAAAATTCAATCAAAGGCAATATTAATGAGAAAGCTTTCCCAAAACCAAATCAAAGTGAAAATCATTTTTCTTGCATATTCCAATATGAATACAATTAACTCAACACTCTTACAGTTCTCACAAAAGACTCTCGGGTGTTTAAGGGGCAGTGTTTACACTCAAATCAAGGCATAAGAAAATTCAACTATATGCTTGCCTTTTAATCATAAGTTCTTCACTTGAATGTATTGGAAATACAAATTTAAGGGTCTTTCATTTGGTTGTAATGGGGCTTGGGTAAGGTAGGATTTTAGAGGAAGAAAAGGGTAAATGCACTATAACTCCTAGAATTTCAAAACTTGTGAAGGAATGCATTTTGACTTAGCTTACTTGTCAAGAGTATTCAAAATAGGAACTAAATTAAGGATGCTCCTTGCTCTTATTTTCCTTTTTTCACTTTCTTCTTTTTTTCACTTTCTTTTCAAAAAAATTTTTTTACTTTCTTTTTTCAATCATTTTTCATTTTTTTTCTTCATTTTCACTTCTCTTTCTCTTTTTTCTTTTTGTTTTGAGTAAGCAACCTATGCATCTTACAATTTCATTCGTAACTTCTTAACAAAAGCTTTTCCAAGGAATATTCAAGGACTAACCACTCACTTCACAAGTTATTTTATAGCAATGGAGTTGCAAAACTTAGTGCATAAAAAGGTTGAAAATGATAGGAAAGATTTTCAAGAAAGGCTCAATCGGGCTAATTGTTATTGGAAAATTTGAATGTCAAAGAAAAGAGAAATGGTGGCTTAACTTTGGGTTTCTAAAGGTAGATAGGGTGGAATTTAAGGCCAAGAGTTTATCTTAAAGTGCCCTCTTCATTTTCATATTTTCAATAATCATGGGAATTTTAAATGTATACTAAGGCAAGTTCTAACAAACATTTCCTATGCAAGACACTCTCAACAAGAAAAAAAGGAGCATGAAGTGATGAATGCTCATAAAGGCTCAAGCGCTCACAAGTTTTAGAACTATGTTGAGGATTTTGTATTCATATGAAACAACACAATTTTTAAAAAAATGGGAAATCAAAAGCTCGAACATTAATACTTGCTTTGAAAAAAAAAAGAACTAGTTCGAATTCATGTTTTGAAAACTTCTTTTTTTCTTTTTTTTTTTTGGATTAACAGTAACGTCAAGTGCAACAAGTATTTCCCATGTCTTGTGTACCAATGTTAAACAAACAATCATGAAATGAATTGAAGTCAAATAAGCTCATAATATTATTAATTGCAATCGTGCTATTGAGAAAAACATTAACAAAACAAAGTGAAACCGATGTCCTATCATTGACCGAAAGGGTCATTATTGTGCTAGGCAATACATGACAATCCTAAAACATTCGATG
>CANYLF013646904.1:0-11834 GCA_948193215.1 Bocquillonia castaneifolia
ATTTTTTGAATAACAGAAAACAAATTCAAGAAGAATATTTTGCATTTGTTTCCTAGCAAAAAATTCATATTTTATTCTTTGATTGGTTTGAAATTTATGCATCTGAGCATAACATAACATATCCTTTTAAAGCCATAAATCATGTGGATAACAAGAAGAAAACCAATACTTGGATTTTAGCAGATGGTTCAGAATTTGTCGAATCTGAGCATCCTCCTCTCAGGAGCATAAAAATCCCAGTATCAGGCAACTCTTCTATTGATGCATGAGCATATAAATATACTACTGATGATACTAATACGAATTTTAAAAGCATTATTGATCAAAATAACTTTTCAAACACGCAACTGCATAAAATAGGAAAACGGCTTTCTAGAATAGAAAAGAAAATCCAGCAACCTCCTGTTGTCATAGAACAACCAAATCCTTAGGAGAAGCTTAAGAATCCCATCTTTAAACCTTCCTAGGTTTCTAGATCTAGTCAGTTAGAATTCCAGAATAACAAGTTAGAATTTGTTAAGGCAATTCAGGATCAACTCAGTAGAATAGAAGCCTCTACTTCTGTTAACCTTATTGCCCTAGATACTCCTCAGTTTGTTGTTAGTAGACCTCAGGTTAATGCATTAGAAGAAGAATCTACATCTGATTCCCAGAACCTTGAGCCTGAACCTTTACCTCAGGTAAATAGGATAACTTGGCCTGCTTTACCTATGCCCTGTAACCCTGACATAGGTTTCTAGAATAACCAATTAGCCTTAGGACAATCTAGGTTCAATGCATCTTCTGTCTATGAATAGAATCTAGATGGCCTTTCAGAATATCAAATCCTTAGCTTCCTTCAACAAATGACCATGGCAGCTAATGCATATAGAATTCAGACTAATGTCCTGGATAGGGCCATTGCTGAATTAATGATAGTAGGATTTTCAGGACAGCTTAAAGGATGGTAGGATTTTCATCTCACTTCTCAAGAGCATCTTGACATTATAAATGCTGTTAAGATTAATGAAGAAAATGGTGAACCTATTGTAGATGAGAATAATCAGCCTATTCAGGATGCTGTAGCAACCTTAATCCTAACCATATCCTTGCATTTCGTAGGAGATTCTTCACACCTTAAGGATAAAAATGCAGAACTATTATCCAACCTTAGGTGCAAGAAACTCAGTGACTTCCAGTATTATAAAAACACTTTCCTTACCAAAGTTATGCTTAGGGAATATTCTAACCAGCCTTTCTGGAAAGAAAAGTTCCTAGCAGGATTACCTACCCTTTTAGGAGAAAAGGTTAGGAATAGAATTAAAGAAACCTTAGGAGTTCCAATCCCATATAACCTTCTTACCTATGGCGAACTAGTAAGTTTAACCTAGAAAGAAGGACTGAAGATATGTCAGGATTTGAAACTTCAAAAGCATTTGAAATGAGAAATAAGAAGGACTAGGCAAGAATTAGGTTCTTTCTGTAAACAATTTGATATTTCTACAGGAAAACCTGATTGTGGAGGAGCCTGTCAAGAGAAACCCAGAAAGCCTTACCACAAACATAGAAAGCCTTACAAATCTTATAAGCCTAACAATAGGTATTATGAAGAAAAACCAGGAATAAAAAGTATAAAAAACCCTACAAAAAACCAGAAGAAGCCAAACCTTCTAGTAGTAAGCCTGACTTTAAGAATGTTACCTGCTATAAATGTGGCAGAAAAGGACATATCTCAAAGTATTGTAGATTTAAGAAAAAATTACATGAACTAGGTTTAGAAGAAGAAGTTTTAAGTAAATTAGAAGCCCTTCTTGTCTACACCTCAGAATCAGAATCTAGTCCTTTAGATTACCCTGAAGATGAGAACGCATTTCAGGTTGATGAATTAGCTACTACTTCATCATCCAATTCAGACTCAGAATTAGATAGTAAATCCATAAGTGTCCTAACTATGGATCAAGAATTTCTTTTAGAAGTTGTTAAGCACCTTCAGGATCCTAAACTCCAGAAATAATATCTTGATAAGTTAGTTAGAGCTCTAGAAAACAAACCTGTAGAAAAATCCTCAGGTTTACCTATAGTTAGTTCTAGCATTTATGATTTAACAGCCATTTTAGGTAGACAAAAAGTTGTTAAGAACGCATCATCTACATCTACATCTATTTCAGAATTACAAAATGAAGTTAAAAGTATTAAAACTGAATTAAAATAGTTAAAAGAAAAACAAGAAAAAGATTCAGTTTTATTACACACTCTTTTGCATAAACAACTTGAAGACTCTGATTCAGAAAATGAAGAAAGCCCTAAACTGGAAAACATTGAAAGCGTTCCAAATGACTTTCTTTGTGTTTTGAAAGAGATTACCTCAAGAAAGTATTTGATTCGCATTACATTAACTTTTTTCAAATATATTTCAAATTAATACTGTTGCATTATTTGATACTGGTGCTGATTTGAATTGCATAAAACATAATTTGGTTCCAAAGTATTTTCAAGAAAAAAACTAATGAAAGATTTTCTACAGCTAACAATTCAAGAATGAATATTAGCCGCAAAGTTGATGCAATTATTACTAATAATAATTTTAAAATAAAAACTGCTTTTGTCTTGGTTGATAATATTCATCATACTGTGATATTAGGCACACCATTTATCAATTTAATAACTCCTTACAGAGTTAGTTATGATGGAATTACCTTCAAAGGAAAAGCTGAAAAACTTACATTTCCTTATATTGAAAAACCAAAAACAAGAAATCAATGAGATTAATAATTTGATAAGAGGTAAAGAATTTCAAATTCAAAATCTCAAGTGTAACATTTCATTGCAAAGAATTGAAAAGCAATTAAAGAATGATTTTCTGCAAAAAAGAATTTTAGATTTTCAAAATCAAAATGAAAAAGGAAGTCTGTGCAGATCTTCCTAATGCATTTTGGAACAGGAAACAACATATGGTTGATTTACCATATGAACCTGATTTTAATGAAAAAGATATACCTACTAAAGCTAGGCCAATCCAGATGAATGCAGAACTTGAACAACACTGTAGAATAGAGATTCAAGATTTGGAAAATAAAGGATTGATAACAAAATCTTGATCTCCATGGAGTTGTGCAGCATTTTATGTATACAAAACCTCTGAGATTGAGCGTGGGGTGCCTAGATTAGTCATAAACTATAAACCTTTGAATGAAGTTCGTAGATGGATTAGGTATCCTATTCCAAATAAGAAACATTTATTACAAAAGCTGCATTCTGCATTTATATTTTCAAAGTTTGACATGAAGTCAGGTTACTGGCAAATCCAGATAGAACCTACTCATAGGTATAAAACTACATTTATTGTTCCATTTGGTCAGTTCGAATGGAATGTAATGCCTTTTGGTTTAAAAAAATGCACCATCTGAATTTCAAAGAATTATGAATGACATTTTTAATCCTTACTCAACATTTTGCATTGTTTATATTGATGATGTTCTTGTTTTCTCTAAATCCATAGAACAACATTTTAAGCATCTCAAAACGCTCTTTTATGTTATTAAGAAAAATGGTCTTGTGATGTCTAAAAGCAAAATGTCTTTATTCCAAACTAGAATTAGGTTTCTTGGTCATTACATTACCCAAGGAACTGTCACTCCCATAGAAAGATCTTTGGAATTTACAAATAAATTTCCAGATGTAATCCTGGAAAAGAAGCAACTTCAGAGGTTTTTAGGAAGTTTGAATTACGTCCTTGATTTTTGTCCCACTATCAATAAGATAGCAAAACCTTTACATGACAAGTTAAAGAAAAACCCCCCTACATGGTCCGATGAGCATACTAGAATAGTTAAAGAAATTAAAAAGCATGTCTTAGAAATTCCTTGTCTGCATATTGCTAATCCTGCATTACCAAAAATTATTGAAACAAATGCATCAGATATAGGTTATGGTAGCATCTTGAAACAATTGCAAAACAATAAAGAATGCATTGTCCAGTTTACATCAGTGCTTTGGAATAAAACTGAAAAGAATTATTCCACCATAAAGAAAGAAGTTTTATCTATTGTAAAATGCATTTCAAAATTCCAGAGTGATTTATTGAATCAAAAATTTTTACTTAGAATTGATTGTAAATCTGCAAAAAAAGTTTTACAAAAAGATGTTCAAAACATAGCATCAAAACAGATTTTTGCAAGATGTCAAGCAATTTTAAGCGTTTTTTATTTTGATATAGAATCTATAAAAGGAGATACAAATTCTATCCCAGATTTCCTAACTAGAGAATTCCTTCAAATCAGGTTTTGATGCCTCGAAAAAAGAGAGAGGAAGAACCTAAACAGAATAACCCTAAGGGCATTTCTGCCTAACAACCTATCAAAACCTAGACTCAAATTTTCCAGGAAGAAAAGAATAATGAGAGTGCCTCTTCCAGCACCCAAACCATGAATAATGAGTTGGTCCAAAATTGGATAACAACTCTTGCCCAATCTCCAGAATTGGCTAAAGCATTGCAGTCCCTGAGTCAATCTCAGGAAGGTAAGAATGTCTCTAACCCTGTTTTAAAGAATAAAGAGAAGGAGATTTAATCTCAAAATCCTTCTCAAGAGTTTTTAAAAGGAATTTCAGAAATGAATAAACATGTTTCTTCAGAAACACAAAATAAACAAAGTTTTATAACCCCTTCTTCATCTCAAAACAATTCTCAAATTGCCTTAAGCAAAAATAAAGCATTTTCAAAATCACCTTCAGAATATTTTTCAAAAAAAGAAATTTCAAAATATAGTAACTATTGAAGAAGGATTTTTTCATGAAAACCCTTCAATAGATGCTTCTCGCATTTTCCCTCCTGGATGGCATTTCAAACCTTGGGACATGTCCAAACCCTTGTCCTATTACATCTCCATCCTTGAAGTAACAGAATCTGTAGAATTTAAACACCATTACCATTCAGACACTAGCCAACCTGCTTATTCCCAGTTTAGAATTCATAAAACAATCCTACCCAAAGAATGGGAACAAGATTTATCTAAACCTAAAGCATTCCCCCTAAACTTTTCTTCAAGACTAACCATTTGTAAAACCTTTACCTATTGGGATTACCAACAAGCATGGTTCAACTCCCTGATGATTCAAAATAATAAGGGATCTCATAAATGGCTTGTATTTTTCGATACAAAAAAGCATTTTAAGAATTTCCCTAATTGGTTTATCCAATGGTGGAATTTCTTTGGTTCTTCCACAGAAATCCTAACCCCAGAAATAAACCAAGCCTTTGAATTATTCAAAAAGCATTACAATCCTAACCAGACTGAAAAGAGATTTCCCCCTCTTCTACTGTTTTATGCCAATTTCTTCCTTCCTTGGATGACTACTTGGCATTTTGGATATCAGCATAACCCAAATTCTACTATTACCTTGGTCTGACAATTTAAAATCAAATGGTGGGATAAATTTCAGGCCTTTGATAAATGTAATGAATCTATAGTCCTAAAATGGCTGCAAGGAAGACCTAATGTATACAGCTTACCCAATCCAGCATTACATGCCCAGACTGAATTTCTGGCCCAAAAGACTTTTACATTACCCCAGCTAGCAACAGCTACCTCAGAAGAAGAATTTTTCAGAATAATGAATGAGCTTGTAGAGTCCAAGAAATCGGAGCCTGAGGGGAAGAGAGGGAACTGTTCATTCATCCTTTACATACAAACCATTCATCCATCCCAGAATTAAGTATTATTTAATTTACTCATCCTTGAGTAGTGATTACTGAGTTGTTTAGGGAGATTTAGTGGTGTAAGACCCGTGGTGAAGGGCAGTAAATCCATATAGCTCCATCTATAGGTAATCACTATTTAAGTATGATAAATTAAATAATTATTTAATTATGGATCATCTTCTTTGTAGAACAACCTCTTTATCTTCAAACTCTGCATCATTAGAGAATAATAGAATCAACAGTAGTGATGAGATCACAGTTGAAGACTTTATTAGAAGCATAAATGACTGGCATATACCTCATGTTAAAAAGAATGATATTTATGAATTAAGCATTTTAGATAAATTATTTAAAAAAATTTTCAATATTAAGACAGAAGAAAGAGATGTTCCTATTTCTGGATCTTATGAAGGCATAAAACTCCTTTCACAGCATTCTTTAAACCAGTATAAACAAAAGAATTTTAAGTATATCCATCTAGGACTTGTCCAGGTAGGAATTAAACCACTCACAAAGGAAGGTCTAAACACTAGTATTTTATGTGTAATCAGAGATGATAGAATGGAAATATATGAAGAAGGAATTTTGCCTACTGTTGAATCTAGCCTTTGTGTTGGACCAATTTCCTTTTCATGTTATCCAAATTTAACCATCTCTTTAAATGATAAGCATATTTTGGACTCCTTAGTTTTACAAATTCAAATGCATAACTATCATATGAAAGAAGGATCTATTCCCATTGCATTAATTTTTAGAGTTCATTATAAAGCTATGTCCTCTGCATTTGATTCAAAGCATAAGTTTTCATGTCATAAAGGTGAAACCCTGGTTTTACAAACAGATATGGCTAAATCAAATGCTATTGTTCCAAGATTCATCAAATGGGGAGATGTATCTCTTCCTAATATATGTGTTTTAGAAAAAGCATCTGTCCCACAGCCATCTATTAAAGCAACTCCTAACACTTGCATTAGAGAAACCAACCAGCATCCTTGTGGAAAAGTCACTTTGACTTTTGACAGAAGGTCTGTCAGCTTTCGATTCTATGATGGATCTTCCACAAGTGATACTATTGATTTAGGAAGAGTTTCCAAAGCCCCTACAACTATTAATGATCCATTAAAGCATGATTTTAAGCATGATGATGAAGAAGACGATAGGGATTCCTGTCATTTGATTCATAGAAGAAGGGTCTCTGTTACCCAACTTCCAAGGTATTCAAGATCTGATATATCCAGTACAACACTCAAAGGTGTTGACTATACTGATTCTATTGCTAAGCTGGTTTATACTAGTGAAGAAATAGGACAACATAGTGGGCAAAAATCAGAACTAACATCACCAACTTTTTCATCTATAACTGAGAATATGGCAAATGTTTTAGAAAAAGAATTTACTATTAACAAGGATCTTTTACATAGAAGATTTTTATGCATCACATAATACAGAAAAGAAACTTTGGTTTTAAAACCTTTTGCAAGACTAACCATTTGCAAAACCTTTACCTATTGGGATTACTAACAAGCAAGGTTCAACTCCCTGATGATTCAAAATAATAAGGGATCTCATACCTGGCTTGTATTTTTTTGATACAAAAGAGCATTTTAAGAATTTTCTTAATTGGCTTATCCAATGGTGGAATTTCTTTGGTTCTTCCACAGAAATCCTAACCCCAGAAATAAACCAAGCCTTTGAATTATTCAAAAAGCATTACAACCCTAACCAGACTAAAAAGAGATTTCCCCCTCTTTTACTGTTTTGTGCCAATTTCTTCCTTCCTTGGATGACTACTTGGCATTTTGGATATCAGCATAACCCAAATTCTACTATTACCTTGGTCTGACAATTTAAGATCAAATGGTGGGATAAATTTCAGGCCTTTAATAAATGTAATGAATATGTAGTCCTAAAATGGCTGAAAGGAAGACCTAATGTATACAGCTTACCCAATCCAGCATTACTGGCCTAGACTGAATTTCTGCCCCAAAAGTCTTTTGCATTACCTCAGCTAGTAGCAGCTACCTCAGAAGAAGAATTTTTCAGAATAATGAATGAGCTTGTAGAGTCCAAGAAATCGGCCTCTAAAGCCTCATCCTCTAAAGCATCTCAGAAAGAAGATTCAGAGCCTTTAGATTCTGAGCCCATTATTGATTTGGGCAATGACAATGAAGATGACTGCTTTGGTATCTTCTCTCTGGCCCAGCCCTGATTCTATTTGGGCTTACTAATAATAATAATACACACACACACACACACACACACACACACAACACACACACACACACAACACACATACACACACACACACAAAATAAATAAATATAATAATAATAATATAAGAGTAAAAGAATAGTAAAAGCATTTACTTTCTGTCCCTTTGTGCTTTCGGTGCCTCCAACCGACATGATGAGACTCCTTCTGCATAACAAAGTCAACAGAAGAATAGTTTTAGCATTACATTTCATTTTCATTTCGTTTGTAATTTCATTTGAATTTAATGCTTATGTGTTCTATAAGTAAGCATTTCATCTTCATTTTATATTCAAGAGTTAGATAGAGAATACTAAGGCATTTTAGAGAGTTTGAGAGCTTTGTACACTATAACCAAAGCCTGTAAACACTCAACCTCCATAACCTTGTAACCTTTAATCTTTGTATAACCTTAACCATCCATTAAAGAATTGTATCAAGCTTTCAAGAATTTATATTTGAATAATAAAGTAAGCATTTCTTAAATCCATCTCTTAATTTCTACATTTAATTTCTGCATTTAAATTTTATAATTATATGTATATATAAGTTGGAGCAGATTACCGCCTGATCTTATATGCATATAATTAATCTTTAAATACTTGAATAATTTATTTTGTATAATTTACTTTGTTTTCTTCCATTGTACTTTATTTTAAGCATTTATCTTCTGCATCTGTCATCCAGTCACACTGTTCATCTTCTTCATCTGTGTTGATCATTACCCCCTAGATCCTAGGACGTCTCCTTGGTGTGTGTGTGTGTGTGTGTGTGTGTGTATAGGTGAAATTAATTATTTTGGCATATTAAGTAAGTATTTAGCATGTAAAAGATGAGCATGTTGAGTCGGAATGTCTAACCTTACCTGTGTGTTTAATTACATGTCTTTTTACTTGTATTGAATCTGAAATGTGGATTTTCATGTTAGTTAATTGATAAAGTGTTTAATTGTTGAATTGGTGAGTTAAGTCAAGTTGAGTTGTTGTTAATGTTGATTGTGTTTGAAATGGGCATGGATTGGCTCGGGGAAAAAGGGTTGTGTATTTTAGTTAAGCTGAGCCGGTGGAATAGTTGCCTATTCGAGGGATAACAAGACTGAGCCGGTGGGATAGGCTCGTCGATGGCCACCTATTTACATTTGTGAAAGAATGAGAAAATGATTTGGTAAGGACGAGTCATCCGCCCAGTCTTGTGATTGAATTTGTGTATTTTTGGTAATTCTTGTGTAAATGGTTGAATTGTCATTATGGTATGATATTGATTAAATTAAGATTTGATGAATTGCTTGTGATGGTGTTGCACATCACATATATGAGAAATTTATGAGAGGTGGCTGTGTGCGATATATATAAAGAAAATATTACTTTTCTCATAAGTGAAAGGTGGTTGTGTGCCATATATATATAAAGAGAATATTCTCTAGATCATTGGCAATCTAGATGGACGTCGGGATTTAACCGGAAAGTCTAGGACGGTTGTGGTTCTACTAGACAAGGAAACCTAGATCATTGACAATCTAGATGGACGTCGGGGTTTACCAGGAAAATCTAGGATACTGGAATCCTAAGGAGTTAGTAAGTGTTACCTGGGGTTTGCTGAAGGTAGTTTACTGTGACCAGGGATTCAAAATCTAAGGGTGACTCGCTGTTGCTTTGGATCACTAGACATGGCTTGCGGCCATCTGGGATCTTGGGGTTGAAGGTGATTCCCATCACCTTCGGTTCCTGATGGTGGCCTATTGCCGTCACGGAGGTGATTCTCTGTTGATATTTTGAACGCGGCTTACTGTTGCCTGAAGTTAGTTGAGATTGTAGGTGGCTGGCCATCATTGTGCTTGTTGGAGATAAAGGCGACTTGTTGTCACCTGGGGTTGTAAAGATTTTAAAGGTAGCTGCTATCGCCTGGAATTCTATAGTCAAGGGCGGCTTGCTGTCTCTAGTACTTTCGAACAAGCGGTGACTGGCTATCGTCTGGACTTGCAGGGGATGGCTTACTGTCAACTGTGTATCTGAGCAAGGGGTGATTTGCTATCACCTGGATTTGTTGGACTTGGCTCGTCACCAGTTGTGTGTCTCGGACAGTTTGGAGGTGGTCCATGACTAGGCCGCAAGTGCACAGGTCAAAGTAATAAAGATAATGTTCGTTTCCCAAGAGAGTTGGTTGTTTTAAGTATTAATCATACAACTTACAATAATTTATCCAGGCAATTGAAAGGGAGTTTATGGTAAAAACAAAAAAGAGCAAGAGTAATGAAATAAAACTATGCAATTAACCTAACTCAAATTCACTAAGCTAGCAATTGAATAAAGGTAAACAAAACACAATTATAGCAAATAACAATTCAATCAATGGGAAAGAAACTCTAGGATGGGGGGTCCACTAGTTCTAGCAACAACACATTAAACACAAATGCGTACATTTGCCTAGTTTAACTCACATTATGGGTGAGGGGTTTTTTAATAGTTTAAGCCTATCTCTAGGTCGAAGACCAAGTGTAACACCCCAAACTTTAGCACACAATTTAAATAAAATAATAATAATCATAATAATCATAATAATAATAAAATTAAAATCAATTAAAAACATTTTTTTTAAAATTTTAAAAAATTTTTACAAGAGCAACGATTGTTGTGCCTCTAACAACGATCGTTGTTAAAGCGCAATGAAAACGTAAAAAGTTATCGAGAATCATACGAACGAAAACAACATTAACAATGAATTTGTTGTGAATTAGCAATGATCATTGTGAATAGTACAATGATCATTATTAAGGCTAAAATAACAAAACGAAAATTTTGACCAAAATTCACAGTTCTAAAACAGGATTTTCAACTTTTCCCAGTAAAAACGGACTCTAATAGGCTCAAAACAACGTAAACAAATAGCAAGCTTCCTCACATATTAAAATGTAATAAAATTATGTCAAAAGTTTATCCAATCTTATATATCAAGCTATTGTTTCCAAAATTAACTTTATACATATTACAACTTCAAATATACAAATATACAAACACACATTCATAACTACCCCAAACTATCCACATACTCAAGCCTTCAACCAAAATGCATAAAAACGCTTATGAGAATCCACTGGCCAACCTTAGACGCTTCTAATGCTTTATGCACGTGGATGTCTAGACCAATAAGCTATCAACAACCTGAAAAATTAATGCCAAGGGGTGAGCTGGCGACTCAGTAAATAAATAATTGCTAATACTAACTCAACACACAAGCACTTCCAATTCTACACAACACAAATTCAATTCCAATCATACACAAACATAAAAAGGTACATAGCCCATCCATTCCATTTAATCAAACACCACCTCATCAAACACAAACCACAATTCCTATATCAAAATTATAATCACCAACAACAATCATCCTTAATAATTAGATAAATCATCTAAATGATTAGTTTAAGGATCAGTAACCCTATTAAACATTCAATTCACATCTTTTTCTCATTTTCATATCTTTCTTATTGGTGCACCATTCTCAAATCAATCAATTTCCCCTCTTCACTTTTCTAAGGGTTAAACATCATTCATTTCAATTCCCCTTTTCTCTTTTCTAGGGGTTTATCACAATTCACAATCTCATTCTTGACAATTGGGTTACCAAATCCTAACCACGTACTTAGACAATTGAGCTCATTACAAAGCCAAACAAAAATAATCAATCTAAAATCAATTTCATCTCAATCAAACATTACCTCCACAAATCCATCTCCACTAATCAATTCTCTATACACCCATCACAAAATGACATTCATTCACATATAATTTCCCTACCATTCAACAATTTCACATTCCTCAACCATAATAACTATTTAACTCAACAAAACATTAAATACCACCATAGAAATCACACAAACCAATCAAAACACACTAGTAAATCAATCAAT
>CANYLF013650280.1:0-12595 GCA_948193215.1 Bocquillonia castaneifolia
AAGCAAACAAATTTACAGAATTACTACCAAGTTTAGGAAAAATCATGAAACATAAATGAAAAATTTTTAAAAACAAAATACATTAAAACATTACCAAAAATTATTTAAGTTTTAGGAAAGCAGAATTTAAAGAAAAAAAAATAAGAAACAAATTTACAGAATTACTAACAAGTTTAGAAAAATCATGAAACAAAGTTTAATGAATTTTTTTTAAAAAGGCCTAATTACCAAAAAATACCTAAACTTTTTAACTTTTAACAATTATATCACAAACTTTCAATAATTATGTGGTAAATGTTAATCTATCAATTTCTTTTCAAAAGTACTCTGTAATCACTTTAACAGGTAAAAAAAGATTGTATAACTCACTGTAGCAATTTTTTTTAAAGAAAAAGAAAAAAATTAAATTAATAAGGTAAATACTGTTGCAACTGTAAAGTCAAAATATACAATTTTATTTTTTTAAAGTATATGTTTAACTTATTGTCTAAAATTAGAACACATAATTCAAAATAAGTGCATTTTATCTATTTTAGGCAACCAATATATAATATTTGAGTCAGTTTATAATTTAAAAGTTAAAACAAAATTACTCTGACAAGTTACGATGATATTTTTCAGCTGAAAATAAGTTACAATGATATTTTTTAGCCGAAAAAGTTATCACAGAGTGTTTTTGAAAAAATATTAATAGATTAGCATTTGCTATGTAATTATTGAAAGTTCGTGATATAATTGTTAAAAGTTGAAAAGTTTATGTATTTTTTTAGTAATTAAGCCTTTTAAAAACAAATACATTAAAACATTACCAAAAATTATTACATCAAGGTGTTTTAAGAAAGCAGAATTTAAAGAAAAAAAATAAGCAAACGGATTTACAGAATCACTACCAAGTTTAGGAAAAATCATTAATCATAAATAAATGAAAAAATTTTAAAAACAAATACATTATAACATTTCCAAAATTTAATTAAGTTTTAAGCAAACATAATTTAAGAAAAAAATGACAAACAAATTTACAGAATTACTACCAAGTAAAAATGATACAACAAATTAAAGAAACTATTTTTATAAACATTTTTAATATTAAAAAAAAAAAAGAGAAACAGAGAGTTTATATAAGATATCATCACCAAGATTCAAGAACTGTAGTAATAAATGCAAATAAAATTATAAATGTTTTGATACATACCTTTAGAAGATCAAATCTTGTTAATAGACACCAAAAGTGATCGGATCATCACCAAAAGTGAACAAAATCGTTGGATCGAAGCCACAAGTGATCAAAATCATCAGATATACACCAAAATCTGTAGATCCTTGAATAAAAGAAAATAAAAGGTAAGATATTAGAAGAAAAATCATGAAACAAAATGTAACTCAAAGAAACTCAACATTTAAATCAAAATTGTACCTTATTTCAACAAAAGATCACATCTTTATTGGTTTGCTTCCACCAAAATTGATAAAATGAAACCTGTGAACCATAAAACAACAAAATAAATGAGAAACTGATCACAAAAATAGTTCAAAAATCAAAAGAATAAAAAGATTAAATGATTAACACTCACAAGTTCTTGAAATAGGCTTCGATTTACGCTTCTGACTTGTTTCTTTTAAAAGGATAAAAACAGATAAAACGAAAAATCATTACAGATGAGGGAATAATGGATTCTGTCGAGATGAATCGTAGGAAGTTTAAGAGTAGCACTTAATAGAAGGGAAATGAAAGAAGATGAAAAGATTATGCTTAGTTACAGCAAGAATGAAGAAAGACTTGAGAGGATTTAGGTTAGAAGTTGAGAGGATTTGGGATGTTAGGGACTTAGGGTTAGTATATGAGAGAGGAAAGAGAGAAATGTGAGGGGCGGCGAGGTGTCTGGGTAGGGTTAGAGAGTGAGTGAGTTTACTTAGGTATTTATATGGGTGGGGGTAAATTAGGGTTAGGGACATCTGCACACACCACACGACGTCGTTCGTGTGTGTGTGTGTGTGTTTATATATATATATATATATATATATATTATAAAAAAAATCAGGTTATTTGGGTTATACGGGTTTTCTAAACCGAACTGTAAACCGTAAACCATAATTTCTAATATTTGAAACCAAACCACACCTATTAACTAAACAGACCAGACCAAATTTGAAAAATCAGTTCGATCCAGTCTGGTTTCTCGGTTACGGTTTGGGTTTGCACACCCCTAAGTGAAAATGACAGGATATAACCGTTCAAATATTGAGTGGGTAGCATTTTGATTGGTGCAATCTATTAAACGAATCTCTTTCCTCTCTGCCAGATTGGATTCTACATTAATACATTATGCACCCACACCCCTTTTTTCCCTTCTCATATAAATTATGAGTTTTTATTCATTGAAATGGATAAGTTACAATAATTCAATTTACTTTTTAAAACAAAACACATCTATTTATGACTACTCTCTTTAAAAATAAATTAACTTGTTGTTAATTATGCATATAATAAGGGTAAAACTAGGGGACATAATGGGCACTCACAATGCATTCTGCAGTCTTCCTTTTTCGTGTAGATTTTCCAATTCAGTACCTAATTTGATCTTCCACCATTTTTCCTTATTCACTAATACTCTTTTCGGAATTTTTTTTATTCAATAACTGTATGTAATACTCTTTCCGTCCCTTATTTATAGTCCATTTTGTTACTTCTGGTGTCCCATAATTTTAATCCATTTTGTATTTTCAATAAGTAATTTTATATAAATTATCTATATTACCCTCTAATTAATGAATTTAGTTGGACTTAAAAATTGTAACTCACACTAATTATATTTCATAGGAATATTTTTTAAAGATTCATATAATTAAACTAATTTTATTAAATATTAAATTTTGAAATTGGACTATAATTATGAGACCGAAGAGAATCCGTCTCAAAAAAATAACGAATAATTTTTATACACCAAGGAATAAGGTCGACCCCCACCTTGCTCCTAAGAAGCAAGGAACCATTTTGCATGTCCCACCTCAGGTGATGAGAGTCGGATGAGCTGTATGTTCTTCTTATCTATTTTTTTCATGCAGATTCATTCCAAATTATGTGCATTAATTAATCCAAATTATATTGAAGCTTAATTGCAGAAGTTAGCTTGTGGCACTAAATTTGTCCTTCTTTCCATATGTAGAAATTTATATTTGCCTTTTTACATAACAAAAACCAGAATTAGCCATCATGATTATTGTTTATTAAAGCCAAAAAAATAAAAGGAGAAACCACATTTCAATCAATGCATGTGTAATGTGTAAATAGTAAAAGACATTGTTAAGACAAAATTGAGTAGCAATGCTAAAATGGTGGGCTCTATGGTGTTTTCTTTATATCTGTAGTGTTGGTTGAGGAAGGAGGGCCAATGAGCAGATTCCAAACATAAAATAAAAGAAAGAAAAAGAACAAAAATGAAAAGAAAATGATTAGTTTGGGGGTGGGTGCAATGGTCCTCTCAATTCATCAATGGCGGAAAGTGTTTAAGGGAAATCTAAAACTGGGTCCATAGCCCAGAAGCTTTAGCCCATCAAAAGAACTAAAATTGTCTTCTGCTTTGTAAAGCTACTGAGTGAGTGAGAGAGTCTTCTCATCCCATTTTGATTGATGGGATTTTGGGCCTTTCACCCACCTAATTTCTTAAAGGACAGATGCTTTCTCTCCATCCTTCTAAAATTTCCTGCTTTTTTTAAAAAATAAATAAAACCCTTATTATTTCTTTATTATAGAGAATTCTTATCTACGAGGGATCTATATGAATATACGTTTGCATCAAAAATCAAAATATTATAAACATAATAAAATTAATATGAGTATAATTTATACAGATTCGATCTAAATATGAGTTTTACTATATGTAAATATATTGATTGGCTTATGATTAATGACCATTTAGGTTTGTTAAACGGGCATTTAGAATAGTTAATTTCTATTAAAAGATCTGTAAATTTTATTATCCATAGGATAACTAAAGTGGTAGATGTTATTTTGAATTATAACGATCTTTTCACTCGCATATATTCCTTAATTATTAATAAATTTTCCTGATTCAATCAAATATATATATTTGATTGGGTGGTAGGTATTTTTATATGCATGGGTCTTCTGTGCTGCATGTCAATAATACTAACACTAAAAATTATAAAGCGGAAAACTAGTACCTTCTTCTATTTGAACTTCGTAATTTAACTAGTATGGATGGAGAGACCTTTTTGAGAAAAAAAAAAAAAGGAAAATGGAAATCAAAGAATGGGCAACTACTAATGGTGAGCCCTCCATATAATTGATAGATTTATAGCTCAGCAATCATGTTGGACCCTGCCTTTTTTTTTCTTTCTTTCTTCTTTTTTTTTTCCTCTCTCTTTTCAAATATTTTCATCAAACATCTAATTGGATATTCTTTTTGTTGGGAGCAATTGGCTAATCAATTATCATATATTTGCATTCCACCTCATTGTTGCAGCTTCCAAGCCACCTGGTCTCTCACTCTGTCTCTCGATCCACCTTTTCATCTTCCACATTTTTCAGGCTAAGATCTCAAACCCAACATCTAATCTTACCTGGATTTAGGATCTTGTTTGCCTCCATTCACAATATTGTAAATGTTGAACTTATAAATCTCTCTGTTTTTTTTTTTTTTACTTTCCACAATGTATTCCTCAAATATTTAAATATACTCCCTCGATCCGGTTAAAAATACATGTCTTCTTTACACAAAAAAATACAAATTAAGAAAACCATTAATACATCATTGAAAAAACTCTTATACCCTTATTAATTTCTCCATCCGGTCACAAATGCTGCCATTACACAAAACACATAAATTAAGAAAATCATTAATATACTATGAGAAAGACTCTTATACCCTTATTAATTACATAAATAATAGTGATATAATATTCTCTTTCATATTTATTACAAGGATAAAGGTGGAAAAACTAGCTAAATATTGTGTTGGAAATACAAAATGACAAGTAAAAATGGGTGTTCCCTACATTGAAACCGTGACACCTAAAAATGACCGGAGGAAGTAAATAAATTGTAGTTATGTGATTTTATCTTTCATATTTATTGCAAGGGTGAAAGTGAAAAATTGGTTTAATATTGCGTTGGAAACACAAAATGACAAGTAATGACTTTAGTATTTCACAAAAAAAAGTCAAGTAAAAAAGACCGAAGGGAGTAGCTTACAATTAGGGAACGGCTTAAGGGTCAATTTTCCCCCGAACCTACTTTGAATGTCTGATTTTCTAGTTTTTTAAATTTTGGTCAATTTACCCATCAACTTGTAAAAAATGGCTAATTTCACCCAATTTCTTCCTTTAATCATGTAAATGTTACAAATTACACATAAATTCATCGTTAAACATGTAATTAATGTTAATATGATAAAAAAATATATATAATTTTTAAGAGTAAAAATTAAAACTAAAGTTAAAATTTCATTAAAATTTGTATTTTTTTTCTTATGTATTGTCTATTTAAATTTCAATAAATTCATTTTTTTATCAAAATTTTTTATTATTTTTATAATAATATATATCATATAAGCTTTATTATAAATTTATTTTCTATTCAGAGCATTATTTTAACTAAAATAATTGAATTTCATAGCATCCACTTATTAAAGGAAGAAATTAGGTGAAATTGGTCATTTTTGATAAGTTAATGGGTAAATTGATCAAAATTTTAAAAAAATGGACAAATTGGACATTAAATGCAAGTTCAGGGGGTAAATTGACCTTTAAGCCAACTGAAATACTCTATTGCATTATATTAATTATTTATTTTTGTATGGCTTTAAGTAATATTTGAGAGTCCGGTTAATAATAAAAAACTATAAAATTAACAATAAATTCATAAAAGAAGAATGAAAAAATAAAACATTGAAAAATCAAATTAAATTATTTAAAGATATGTGTTTATTGAAAAAATAAATTAAAATAAAAATATGATGATTTATCACAGATTTTACATAGAAATTGTAACAAGTAGAGTACCAACGAAAAGTATCAATGTTCAAAACCGTTAATTTTTTAGAATGTTTATGTCCGTTGAAAATTTTTATTTTAATATTTATATTCACCCCAAATTTTATAAATAACGACATACATTATTTGTGCCTTCTAAGTCTGCTTAACATAAAATTTTTTAGAAGAGTTCAATATTTAAAATCAATATTGAACAATAATCTATTAAATTTCATTTGATGAAAATTAAATCGTAAAAAAATCAGATAAGTTAGAAAAATTTAATGATTAACATATATTCAAAAACATTTCCCAACTCATAATAAAAATTATTAACTTTTAATAGGTGATAGAAAACAAATGTAGATATTTTATATTTGAACAAAATGATATAGTTGTGTTCGTATATTTTATACTTTTAACCTATATCGTATCCAAACCTACATGAATGATAATTTTAAAATGAAATTCATTCCAAACTATAAAACATATTACACATACTTTCTCTATCAGCATCGAATTGGATCGAACACTTTAAATTACCCTACCTAATGTTATTCCTTCTTTTATATAGTTAGCCGACTATAATTTTTTAATATGTTGTTCATAACTTGAGTATACTTTTAAATTATAATCTACTTAATATTATTTAATTTTAATTAGATTTTTAAAGACCACATAAATTAGTAAAATTTAATAATAAAAGATATATTTAAAAACTTACCTCTTAATGATAAAAGATATATTTAAACACTATCATATAATTGGGTTCGAGTATTATATACTTTGAACCTATGCCCTATCCAAATCTGAAGTAGCAATAATTTTTAAACATAAATTCATACCAAATCATATAAAATATTACCCATAAGTGAGCTGCTATAATTTTTTTTTAAAACTAGCTATTTAGGACTCGAGCATAATTAAATGAAAAGAAAAGGAATTTCAATTATTAAATCTTGAAATAAGAAGTTGAATACGTTTAAATTAAAAGAGTAATAATGTAAATAATAGATTATACGTCAACCTAGGCATATATTAATGGTAGAAATATTTTAATCGAAACTAGGTTTAAATCCCCTCTTCCATCATAAAATAATATATATGCATGTATTATACAAAATATCACCTGGCCCTAATAATACTTCCATTAAGTGGTGCTAGACATCTAAAGAGAAATATAATTTCAAAAGCGATTTCAAGTCTTAACTCAGACCAATAAAAGAAAATCGAAGTGCTATTTCAGGTGGTAGACAATCGAATCTTTAAAGCAAGGTCTAATTAGATTTCAAAAATCGTGAATGAAATATTTATTAAATTATCAATGAAATATGTATTCAATAAGAAAGCTTCATTTTTTGAGATGCTCTACAACTTCAATCAGGACTAATACTACTAAAAAACACCAAATTACCTACCAAATTTTTGGTCGATAATAGTCAATTTTTAGTTGGTAATTTTATTACCGACCAAATTTTTTGGTTGTTTCATATTTTTCTGGTTGGTAAATTTTTTACCGATAAAAAAAAGAGTTGGTCCGTAATTTACCAATCATTTTCTAATCAAAATTTACCGACCATTTAGTGTCCAAATGCCGACCAAAATATTTTGGTCACTAATTGGTCATTAAATGATCGGTAAATTATTGACCAAAATTGATTGATTTTGTTGGTTGGCAAACAGTCACGAATTGGTCATTAAATTGGTCACGAATTGATTGGTAATTGGTCACAATTTGGTCGGTAAATTAATTTTTTTATTTTATATATATATAATTATCAATATTTAATAGTGATTTTAATATATATATTTTTATATTATATATATATATTTGATATTAAATATACATAGTTATATATAATATTTAATATGAATTATACGTATATAAATATTTATACATATAATTCATATTAAATATATATATTATTATTTAATTATATATATATATATATATTAATTAACATAAAAAGAACAAGAGATAATGTAAAAAAGGAAACAACAGTGCATATATACAATATGATAAAGAGTTTGACAGTTTTTAAAAGAAGCAAAGTAATATATACGGTGCATATAATAAATAAAACTAGAGAGACATATAGCAACCAAAGTAATAAGTCATATAAATAAGTGTAGAAAAAAAACAATAGTCTAATCATCATCCAACCTAGTATCGTCAGGATGCTGTGATGTATCTGGTCCTGCTGCTGAGGCGTCTGCTGCTGGTGCTGAGTTGTTCGCTGCTGCTGATCCTGTTGCAGCTGCTGCAGGTGCTGGAGTAGATGATGGAGTATTACGACGTACAACCAGAGGTAGATCATCAAGGTTGTACTTGACTCCTCGTTCACGACACTTACTTGTAAGCCAATCGAACTGTAGACGCAACTCATTTCTGTCATCCTCATAGTCCATATGCGTCATTCGGTATCGGCCAGCTCATGCCATATAGCATTCCGCATCGCTATATATTTCAAATGCATTTATAAATTTATTTTATTTACATTATTGATTTTATTTTCGTATTTTTATTCAACATTGATTATTTTTCAACATACACATAAACCTATAAATTTATTCATATTTTTTTTCTACAATATTTTTTCCTTTTTAATATATTTATATGATAATTTGTAGAATAAAAAATTAAATGTATTAATATTAATTAATTTGAACCCTAAATCACATTTTCTGTTTTTTTTAAATTAGTTAATTTCAACCCCAAATTATAGTTTCTGTGTTTTTAACATTTATTTAGTCCTTTTTCTAATTATTGTTGTCCAAAAATACATAACTTTTTAATAAAAATTACCTAACTATTCTAACAATAACAAAAATAACTAATCGAACATTTTGTGTGTGTGTGTGCATTCTGTTATTTTAAATTTTTTTACCCTAAGTCAAAAATATATTCTATTTTTTTATTTTTTTTACCTTAAATTTCAAAATAATTATTCTAACAATAATAAATTATTCAAAATTAACAATAACTAATCTAACATTATATATATATATAATGTTTTTTTTTAATTTTCCCCCTAATTATTTTAAAATGTAACGAAAAAAATAGAATGGCCACTTACCTGTTGTCGACGGCGCCGGCAGAAGCATCATAAACCGGCAGCAGCGACGAGCAACAAATCCACCTCCTTCTCTCTTCTTCCTCTTGTTCTTCTTCTTCTTCTTCTTCGTTTGCAGCAGTCACATTTTTTTTTCCTTTCTTTGTTGTGCGGCTGAGACTAAAAGAGGATGGAGAGAACTTTTTTTTTTAAACCTAAAATTGTCGACCAAAACATTAGTCAATAAATGGTCGGTAAACAACACTTTAATAAAACGGTGCGTTTTGTCCCGATCAAATCCTGAGCAATTTTTTGGTCGGTAAATGACCAATTTTTTAAAGTTTTGGTCGTGAATATACCGACCATATGCTTTTGTTGGTAATTGGTCACAAAATGATCGGTAATTAATTGACCCAATTTGATGCCAAATTTCATCAAAATTACCGATCAATTGCTAACTATATATTTTTGTTCAGTAATTTTGGTCATTAGGAAAATTGGTTAGACATTAAATTTTTCCCCACACCAATTTTTTTATCACAATCTGGTAATTTTTTTGATGGGGAATTGGTCCACAATTACTTGATATAAGGTCAATGGCAAAGGAAGAAAAAAGAAACCTACGATAGGAAAGGAAATAGAAAAATGAAAACAATTGTGAATTTTAAATGGAGAGTAATCTTAATCAGTGGGTCATATAATCTACTAGAAGATATTGACAAGGCAAGTTTTGCATCAATCAAATCGAAGGGGTCTGTCATTCCACAATATAGTATATATTATTCAATTTAATTTCTATACTTATTGAGTGATCAATTAATTAGGCTAAGATAAATTTGGATGCAAAATATCTTCTTTAAATTCAATATTTAGGTAGACATTGCAAGAGCCAAGAGTCACGACTTTGGGTTGGGTAGTTAAGGGGCAAAGGGTCGCATCATAATCCATTTCCAAATCCCAAAATTTTCACAAATCAATTTCATTTCAAGTCTCCATCAATTGCAATATCTTCTTCCTTATAGAGTAATAGGTGGCCTAAATTATATGATTATTTAGTAGGTGTTATTTATATATAGATGATTAGAGTGCGCTCATCATCTTTATTTGTAGATATAATAATTAATTACATGTATATATATAAAAAGCTTATGACCATATTTTTTCATCAATCTATTCATTGCCTGATTAAGCAACTCTATAGTCGTAGCCTTTCGGTTGCTAAATCATTGAATTAATTAGTTAGTCTATTGTGTTAAAACTTAGTGTTTTCTTTATTTTACAACAAACTAAGTTCCAAAACTAGAATTAATTACTATTCATCGAAGAAGTTGCTCTAAACAATCCAAACATATGTGATTGCGAAGGGCAGTTTTCGTACAAGCCCTTTTTATGGAATCCTACCGTAAGAGTCAAAATTCAATGAATTAAATAAATTTGATTTGATATGAAACTTTTTTTTTGTTTTCTTCTTTGATCGATAATTATATAAGAAAAACATGTGTATATTTTTTTTATTAATTTACAATAAGAAAGAAATTGTACCTACATATACACGATTGGAGAAGCTAATCATATCATCGATCACTTAGCAAAATCTAGTGCAATTAAAAAAAAATTGAATTAATAGTTCAGTTATAATAATTTTTGTTTCTTGACAAATTTAGTATCGTCGAATCTTTTATTCGATGCATTTTCAGTTTTCAGGAGGTTTTTTTTCACATATATTATAATCGTTTATAAGTTTAGATAGTCACCTGTTACAAAAATATTTGCTGATTTTTGTGTAATTTTTGACCGTCTCCTATCGATAAAATATTTTATTATTAAAAAAACATATTAATTATCAAAAAAAACATATTAAACAAAAACAATGCTGATTATGAAATATCAAATGACAATTAATATCCCATACATACACCATTTGATATAATTACAAGCCAAATTTGCCATAATTAAGAGTTTTTTTAATGTATAGCTAACGTCATAACAGTAAACAGAGTATACATCTTTGAAGAGAAAAAGGTGATTGTATAATTATTAGAACACATAATACCTTCGGTTGACTCTGCCCAGCATTCTAAAATACTTATAGCTATTCAGGACATCACTAATGCAGGATTTGGGATTAGATACATATATTGACAACCATATCCTATTTCAAATATATAGCAATAAATTGATGTTATATAATATTGTATAAATAAAGATATTCATTTTAAAATTTCCACATCGAATACAATTCTTTTATATAGAAAAAAGGGCCTCTTTCTTTTTGATAATAATTTTATAGGAAAACATAAAGAAACCAATGGGCAATGGGTATATGCACACTAAATATTGTGATAACATTATTTATACATGTAATTGACAAATATCCAATAACTCATGTTCTTGATTGACAACCACACGTGTCTATGTCGGCACATGATTTTGACTGAGAGTTGCGCGCCTTCTTTTCTTCTAAATTTGATACTCCCATTTGTTAATTAATTAATTAATTAATTAATTGCCCTTTCTTTTGCACCCATTACTCATGCCTCAATTCAATATCCCCCTTCGCAAATTCTCATCAAATTAGGTTAATTTGCGTGAAATTGAAGAGAGGGATCTCAATTCTTACAAAGAGAATATATTTTAGTTTTCATTCATTTCTCAAGTACATTTTTTAGTGCAACTTGTAATGGATATTAAATATCCTGTTTCATTTTCTTTAATTAAACGCCTACATCTTACTTTAAATTATTTAAAGATGAAAGATAACATAAAATTGAAAGTATAATTTTCTTTTTAATTCATAATGTCTAGCTTAAGCAACATAATAGAAATTGAATCCAGGTCCTCTCATCCATAGGGTCATGTATTGGTTTGATTTGATTCAGTTTGAACTGATTGATCTTTTAAATGAAAAGTTCAAAATTGAATTGAATCGAATTGATTTATTGATCAAAATAAAATCCAACCGAATAATTTGATTCAAATCAATCATTTAGCTATTTATTTATGAATTAATATTTTTACATAAAATTTGAAATATCAAGAGGGGGTGAATTGGTGCGGAATTAAAAATTTTAGAGAGAAAAAAGATGAAGTAAAATGAACACACAAGGATTTATAGTGGTTCGGACCCAACTTGTCCTACGTCCACTCTCTCAAAGACCTCTTTGGGGCTCCACTAACTACAATGGTGATACAAGAGATTTCAAGGCTATCTCAAACCTTTACAATGAGTTTTACCCAAGGCTAACTCACAAACCCTAGTGTTTCCAAGAGGTTAACACCAAACATTTACAATGAGTTTTACAAATGGCTAACTCACAAGCAACCCTAGTGTTTCCCAACTCATAAAGAATTGACACTAGTACAATGGATAACTAATTCACTCAACCCAAGCAACAAATGCTCTAGAGTTCTAGCTACCCAAAACCAAACAAATAATTATAAAAGATTGAGAAATAATTTTACAAGAGTTTGGCTATCAAAGGAATTAATGTTCTTACTTGAAGAACATTTATGATGGGTATTTATAGCTAAAATACCCAAAACTAGCTGTT
>CANYLF013651427.1:0-18225 GCA_948193215.1 Bocquillonia castaneifolia
TATGAAAGGCTTAGTTCATTTCTTTACAAAAATAGTTTTGAAAAAGGGAAGGTTGACACTACTCTCTTCATAAAAAGACATAAACATGATATGCTCATTGTCCAAATTTATGTTGATGATATTATATTTGGTGCTACTAATAAAAAACTTTATCAAGAACTTGCTAAGTCTATGACTAGGGAATTTAAGATGAGCATGATGGGAGAGCTCAAGTTCTTCCTAGGACTTCAAATCAAGCAAGGCAAAGAGGGGATATTCATCAACCAAGAAGAGTTGATCAAAAGATTTAGCATGGAAGGATGCAAAGCAAGCAAAACCCCCATGAGCACAACAACTAAATTGGACAATGATGAAAAGGGTAAGAGTGTAGATGAAAAGAAATATAGAGGTATGATCAGCTCACTTCTTTATTTAACTTCATATAGACCCGATATTATGTATGCTAGATGTTTATGTGCTCATTTTCAAGCATGTCCTAAAGAATCTCATTTGCATGCCGTCAAAAGAATTTTGAAATATTTGCGTGGCACAATGCATTTAGGACTATGGTATCCTAAGAGCATTTCTTTTGATCTAGTTGCATACTCGGATTCGGATTATGCCGGTAGTTTGATGGATAGAAAAAGTACTTCCGGTATTGGTCAACTACTTGGTAATTGCTTAGTTTCTTGGTGTTCTAAGAAACAAGTTAGTGTTGCTTTGTTAACCGATGAAGTTGAATATATAGCGGTGGGTTGTTGTGGATCTCAAGTCTTGTGGATGAAACAACAATTGAAAGATTATGGATTAGCTATTAATCACATTCCCATCAAATGTGATAATACCAATGCAATAAATCTTTCAAAGAACCCAATTCAACACTCTAGGAGTAAGCAAATAGATATTAGACATTATTTTTTAAGAGATCATGTGCAAAAAGTTCATGTTGTATTAGAATTTATTGATACAACCAACCAATTAGCCGATATTTTCATAAAACCTCTAAATGAAGAATGCATGAACTTCATTAAGAGAGAACTAAGGATGCTTGATGGGAGCTTTCTTTGATTTCATTTTTTTAAATCATTGTTTATTATGCATATAAGACTTAAAATGAATACCTTAAGATGTCATATATTGACTTAAGGAGTCATTTAAAGTCATATAAAATGGATTGGAGCTCAATGCTAAAAGAAAATTGTATTTTTAAACTTAATTTTGGAAAAATTGATTTTGAACTTATAATTCGCGACCACGAATCTTCTTCCCGGATGAAATTAAGGGTAAAGGTTTTTTACTAGAACTATTTCATTGCTCGCAGACGTGATTAACTGAATCGTGGTCGCGATAAAGTTCTTTAATCCCTATTAAAAACCTTTGACATTTTGATCACCCACACGATTCTCTCATCGTCGGCGCGATCATTATGTCCTAATTTTAAAAATCATTTTAAATGCTTATCATGGACGCGATCTAGACTATCATGGCCACAATTTATAAAGCAAAATTTCATATTTTCAAACTTTGATTAAATGATGTTGATCGCATACGTGATTAGTGTGTCTCGTGAGCACAATCTTAGCAAAATTTGACCGTTATAAATATTTTCAAAATTGCGGTCACGACTGGCTTTTAAAATTCAAAAAATATAGCCATTATAAAACGGCTAGTTTCAGGTTTTTAGTAGATTTTCTACCATTTTAAGTCTCCAACATGCCTATGTATACCTTATAATGGATATAAACAAAGGTTTACTTCCTTCTACTTGATTTTTAAGCTTCTAGGACAAAATTCTCTTCCACTCCTCACTCTTTAGAAGCTTAAAACTCATATTTTTAAACATATACACATTTTTATACTTTCATACAATCAAATGGGAATGAAATCATCAAGGCAAGAGAAAGGAAAAGGCATAGATCTTCTTGCAGGCCTTGACAAGCATCCTAAGAAGAAGATTGGGATGGTTGATGTTCCAAAAGAGAGAAGGGCTGTTGGTATAACAATTAGGGAGTCCCAAGAACAAGAATAAGGACCCCAAACACATTGCAAAACTCTTTCTCCATAAAAGACTATTGGTTCCTCACCAAAAGTCATTAAACAACCACCCAAAGACATGCCACCTCCATCTGACGAACCATAACCTCAAGAGGCACCCTCTTTACCTCTAGATTTTCTAAATGATGAAGAGAGGGTTGAATATAACAAGTTATGGGAGAAAACGTTCATGGAAACTAGATCCATTTTTGACCATGCCTTAACTGTTATGGAGGTTAAGGATGCGATTGATGGGTACTTTAAAAATCTAAGTTGGAAGACTTTTGTAAAGCCTAAATACTCTGGCTATACGAACCTAACAACTGAATTCCTTGCCACCCTCAAAGTATCCAAAAAGCTTGAGCAAGGATTGGGAACCTATGCCCGCCGATTCAAGGTCTTTGAGAAGGATCAAGTAATGCCCAAAACTACTATGGATGCTTGCTTTAGGTTTTCCAAAGAAGGCATCATAAATTTTAATGATTCTGACATGGGTATCACTGATTTTTGGAGAGAAATTTCAGTTGGTCCTCGATTCTTTCCAGGTAACTCCACTGTAAAATCTCTTAAAACCCTTGGCCTCTTTGTGTTGCACAAAATTATTTGTAATTCTATTCATGCCAAGAAAGAAGGCAATGACAAGATTACAAATAAAGATCTTCTGTTTATGCATTGTGCAATCACACCAAACACTCCCATCCAAACTTCTTACTTTTTCATTGATCACCTCCTCCATCTCAAAAGGTCAAAAGGATCCGCTCTTCTCATTGGGTCCTTTGTATCTCAAATTGCTTATTTTTTAGCCTTTGACCGAACAAAACCCCAAGCCTATCCATTATCCAAACCTGTTTCCTTCACAAAAGGGATAATGGACATTACTTTCCTTACCCAAAAAGCTAATATTATATCCAAGAGGCCTAACAACACCTTTGAATACCTTGGAGCATCTATAGATTGGAAGGGAAGAGGGCTATGGAGGAAGGAGAGGATGAACCTAAGGCCAAAAAGGCCAAAAAGGACATGAAAGATAAGGAAGAGGGAGAAGAAGATGATGATGAGATTGCTAGGGCAAACGGTTGGCTGAAGACATGGTTGATGCCCTACAACACATTCTTTTAAGGATGGAAAACCAAGAAACCAACCTTAGAAATTTTAGCATCAAGGACAAGTCTAGGGACCATGATCTCCAATGCATTCATGAGGACATTCAATAGATTAAGGAGAAGCTTGGACTTCCTCCTTGCCAACATGATGATACTACTCCATTTGATTGGCATGCTTAGTATTTTTCATGTTTTTCATGCATTTATCATTTCTTTTTTTTGCTTCATATGTTTCAATGATATATTAATGAAATGATATTTTATTTTGAGCTTATTTGTTTTATCTCTTTACTTCCATCATATGCATTTTAATTATCTATTTTAAGGTTTCATCCATTCCCTAATGCATATGATATCAAATTGTTCTTTTGTGCCTATATTGTTTATCATTTATACTCTAACTTTGTGTTTTTGAGTTGACAAAGGGGCAGACATTTCTAGTTCCTGGATTCCATATCCCTTAGTAAGAGAAGGAATTATGGATTGGATTGAAATTTACCTTTGAACTTAAAAATGAACTCTAAGTATATTTGGTAATTTTAAAATGTACAGCTTTCCTTAGCTTTGGATACTAGCTACATTACTTTGGTAAGATGCACAAGTTGAGGGGGACCAATATCCATGAATCACACTGCAGACAAGGAGGTTTTACCTCAGAACCTGAGCCATGACTAGCAACTGCAGCACTATGTGTTCAACTGCGGGGCTGAAGTGGTAGTCGCCACCCAAACCGGCATTAGGAATGTCTTACAAGGTGTACACCCTGATTCCTCTTAAGAATATGAAAGGCGCATTGACCCTAGAGATTTAAGTATCCGACTTATCAATTCCTAGCGTGTGATTCTTTACCGAGTACTCTTAGAATTATACCAACCTTCATTCCTTCTAACAAAGCAATAAATCACATATACAGTTATAACCTACCTTTTTACATGCAAACATGCAAGAGTGAGTTTCTAATAACAAATAAGAGTTAATTTTAATAATTACCAACCATTATTAGGGTCAATTAACATACAAAAGTAATAACAACACATAACACATCAAAACAGCACCATAACCTAGGGTTTCTATCATTTTAGACCTAAAACAATTACCAAATGAGCATTAACATCCAGTTCCATGCAATAACAAATCTAAACAATTATCAAAGAAGGTTCAGAAGCTTACCTTGTCACTGCATTCCACATGAAAGCTACTGTACGCAAGCAATCCTAGTAAAACAGCACAAAAGGAAGAACAACAGGGACCAACGCCACTCAGGAGACTGGAGTTTGGGCCCAACACCACTTACCCATAGGCGTTTGGGCCCAACGCCACTCCTGCTTGAGGCGTTGGTGACCAAACAGCAAACAGAAAGTACGATTTAATAAAAAATAAGGTTTTTGGGTTTACCAAGCCCGAGAAACACACATATAGAAGCGAAAACACTTGAAGCATTCACTAAAACATATCATAATGCATGAATCATGGCAAAACAATCTAGATCTAATCATGACATGCATAAAAACACAAAAAGATGCAAACTTCACATACAAAACATGCAAAGATTCAAACTTTATGCATAAAACTTGCAAAAGTTGTAAACTTTAAACATAAAATGTTAAAACAATTCAATTTCACATGTTAACACATAAAGAAAAAAATTTATGCACCAAAACATGTAAAGATAATAACTTTATTCATCAAAACACGAAAAAATAACCTTATGCATTAAAACACAAAAGACATAACTTTATGCATGGAAACACAAAAGAAATGATTTTTATGATTTAAAACATGAAAAGAAACAATTTTTACGCATGAAAATCATTTTAAATACATCAAATAATGCAGATTTGAAATAAAACACAAAGTTTAATGCAAAGGAAGCAACTTTCATTAATTATAATGCATGTATAATGCACATAATGGAATTTTAACAAAAGAAACATGCATGAACATTATTTAAACATGTAAATAGAAAATTACAGCAGCAAAACACTCAAAATAACATGTTTATAATATGCAAAACATGAAAACATGCAAAGAAACAATGAAAAGTGAAGGAAAAGGTGACTTACCTCTCAAGAAATCAGCTTGGAAGATCTTGATAACCATCAGATCTGGTTTGAGTGCCTTCTTTATTGCTTTTTTAATGATTAAGAGTTGCTGGAACTTGATTTGAATGAATTAGGAGCTTCAAAACCACCTCTTGTATGGAAAAGATGCAAGCTTTTATGAGTTTTTTTAATGTAAAACCAATGTAAAAGTGTGCAATGCTTTGGCAATTAAGTGAACTTAGAGTGTTAGGATGAAAAACTAAACCCTAAATTGATATGATATGTTGCCTCCCCCTAATACCTAGTTTTAGATGTGTATTTATAGCCGGTTTAGCTTAAAACTTAAGCTAGGGTTACCATAATCACTTTCCTAATGAAATTCAATGACTTGAGCTTAAAATAAAGGATATTTTGGTCAAAAATAGTCCTCTAGGGCTTTGGGATGCATGTACTATTCGTACGGGCCATTCTAGGCCAAAACAGCCCGAAAATGGGCTTTTTGCAGCTAAAAACAAGTGAGTGGTGTTGGGGGCCCAACGCTAGTCTTTCTTATGGCGTTGAGCCCAACGCTAGTCACATAAGTGGCATTGAGCTTAACTCCACTTGAAAGAGTGGTGTTGGGCCCAATTCCCCTTTTCAGAGTGAGCTTGGGCCCTTTTGGGGTTCCAAACGTTAGATTTTGTAAAAATTTAAAACTGAGAAAAAGTGCAGAATGCCCTCAACTATCAACCATTAAAATTTCAATTCATTCTGATACTTGTAGAAAAAGTTATAATGAAAACCGTCTGAAAAATGCACTATTTACCCTTAAAATAGAAGTTTTAGGAAAAACATGTTATGCAAGCTTAAAAAACACTTAAAATGAGGTTATGAAATCTCTAAAAAGCAAATGTCAACTCAATTCATGCTATTTAGAATATGAATGATTATCATTGGGCCTCCGAGCCGCTTCCGTATTCCTACATCAAAAATTAGGTGTTAATAGTTTGCCCCCGCTTTGTCGGAGCTTTGTAGTATTATACAATAATATGGAAAATGATGACAAAGCTAAAACATTTAATTTTGAAAAGAATTACGTACCTCTACTTTGGTGTGCGAACCTTAACTTTGGACTTCGGTTGCCTTGGCTTAACTCCACGGGGATTTACCTGACTAGACTCTCAGGGTTTTGGATCTTGATATCAGACCTCGACTACCTTGACCAATTCCATGTGGAAATATGAGATTCAGGAATACTATCCATGTGAAGAACTGGAATATTATCCAAGTGCAAGAATACTGTCTTGGCATGTAATTCGGAATGCTATCCGTATGCAAGAATACTATCTTGGCATGAGAGTTGGAATACTATCCAAATGCAGGAATACTATCCTGGCATGGGAGTTGTAATACTATCCAGATGCAGGAATACTATCTTGGCACAAAAAAGGTTAGAATACAGGAATACTATCGCGGTCGCTCTACTAGGGAATGTCTGTTTACTGAGACTTAGAATCCATGATATTCTTCCTTAGAGATGAAATACTCTGTCTTTCATAGACTGCCACTGGGAATATATCTTCTAACCATTTTAGCTAGCTGTTATCAGAACAACTCCATTTGGGAAATTATTTCTACTATCAGAAATATCTGACTTGATTGTCAACCAGATAATCATCATTAGAATAACTCCACTTGGGAATATAAGCTCATCCAATAATTATTCTTGAGATAACTCCATTGGGGAATTTATCTTTCATTTAATAATTAAGATAACTCCACTAAGGAATGTCAATCCTAAAGGATTCCAAAGAAAACTTCCTCAAAATATCCCCGGCACTTACTACGACTGGGGAAATTTATCTTTCAGACATAGAATTACCATTCATATGCCTATACTTACTTCAAATATCATATTGATTTGAAAAAAGACAAGAGATATTTGAAAAAAAGAATTTTCTATAATGTCTGTCAATTCCTCTATAATCATCTACCATCTTTTGTCATTCTGACTGTGATCATCTACTATTCTTGATAATCTTCTAAAATTTGCCCCCAATTGGACTCAAATTGGCCTCCTTTGGCCTTAATTTTGATTTTGGACCTATTTGTAACAAAACTTCTATCCTTATTTGAAAATTTTCTTCAGGGGCCAAAATGGCAATTTTCTTAATTGGCTCATATATGTGGTGGGCAGCATCTATTTTTGCTAAAGAAATTCAAAATTTTTTACCCAAAACTTCAATTTCTTCTCATTTCTTCATTTCTTCACCAAATCACTTCAAATAAAAGGCAAAATGGCTGAGGATCTGGACTTAGAATCCACATGGAACCCGATTAGCCTTTTTTGGGTTAGAGAGAAAGTACTAAAAGCTGATGTGGGTGGAATTCAGAGAGGAGGAAGGATTTCTCCACTTTCAAACGCTCGATTTAACCTATATGGCTCTATTGGAGATCGGGTAAGTGTCCAAACACTTCAATTTGATTGTACATTGACTGGGCATTGTGAAATTTATCAAAAATCTACAAAATAAACCTGAATTGGCTGCCAACTCATCTATCCCAGGCCCAAAGCCACTGTTGGAAGTGGCATTGCTGACAATGCCAGTCGCAGGACCAGCGTTGGTGGCAATGCCACTGCTGGGACTAGTGTTGAGCCCAGTCCTAGTCCCAGCAATGACTTTGAACCCCGAACAGGCTTCCAATGCATGTTTTAATGATTTTTCATGTAAAAATAGACTGATACATACAACTTATGAATGATTTAGACATGATTTATACATTTTATGGATAAATTATGATAATATGCTTATTTTAGGAATAAATACAAATGATATGATAATAAAAATTACAAATGAATATGAATGAATGCTCTGTTGGCTTCCAAAGTTAGATATACAAAATGCATGCAAGAAATTAGATGACTGAGTTAAGAGATATACCTATTATTTATCTTGTATGGGGATGAGACTACTTTCACCTATAATGGAAATTTCTCCAAGGTTCGAGTATTCTGGAGAGGACTACCTTAGGGTGTGCAGGCTTTAGTGCTTCAGGCTGGGTTTGGCCCTCTTCTTTCCATGTTTCTTGAGAATGTGGATGAGCATGTGAGCTCCCAATGTGGTCGCCGTTCTATACAGGCATTGATAGAGCGATGGTTTGACACTACCCACACATACTAGCTGCCATGTGGGGAGTATACTCTGTCTCTAGCCTCCTTTTCTGCCATTACTGGATTAGCTTGTACTGGTGAGTGGATTTTCTAGGATGGAGGGATATACTTAGTTCATCGTGATGTCCAGAATGAGTATATTTTTCGGATATTGGGCATGGTTCCAGGGTGGAAGAGCTCTAAGAAGCTCTATGTTGATGCACTAGTTAGACACCTTTCAAGCTATAGGCCAGAGTTTGACTGGAAGTTTGATCAGATGGCCCGTGTCTTCATTCTTTACATGCTAGGTAGCACTATCTTTTGTGACACGAACTCTACCATCGGCTTGCACTTCATCCCTATTCTCAGGGATTTTGATCAGATGAGCAGGTATGACTGGGGCTCTCCTGCTTTGGCCTATCTATACCGTTGCATGGATATGATTTCTCGTGGTGTTGTGAAGTTCTGCGGCTTCTGGCATGCCACTCATGTGAGTTACTTTAACTCTTGCTTCCCTCGAATGCCTTATTTGCTTTATACTCCTCTAACTTTTCTTTTGCAGGTTTGGGCTATTGAGTTGGGCTTGATTTGCTAGTTCTTAACAGTGGAGCGTCGATATGTATTCCCTATCTTTAGACGTTGGGGTTTACAACGATTGTGCATTCATGCTATTAGCGTCAATGGTCATCGTGTATACCTTAACTCGCTGACTGCTTATAAGGAAAAATAAATGAAAACAAATTTTTTATTTCAAAGCAATTGACATGAGTTTGAAATACTTACCTTGGTTCTTGCAATTCCAGCTTGATAGGAGATGGCTGGGCCAGATGGAGGGATTGCCACCCTATGTCATTGCGTCCTTACCTAAGGATGACTTAAGGATTCTTTTGGAGGGTCCTGGACTTAGGATGTAGTTCCTAGGCGAGAGGACTCAATGCCAATATCTAATCAGATTTCGCAGGAGACCTCGCTATCCTACCCTTGAGATGTTCTGGGGATATGAGTTGATGAACAATACCTTGGCTACAGCTTTTGATGGCTTTGAGTGTACATCCTTTCTTTCTCGCTCCAAGGATTACGCTTCTTTATTACGTTCGAGATGCCTCCCAACTTTACCTTTATCGCCTAGGATGCTTGCTAAGGTAAAATTCCATCTTTTTATTTTTTTGATAACCGTACATCTTGCTTGCACGACTCATAATCACTCTTTTACAGGTATCCATGGGTGTTGTGACCTTCCCCTGTTCTGATGAGGACGAGGATGATGGAGATTCTAAAGGTTCAGATGATGATGATGATGATGATGATGCCCCCATTCCTGAGCTAGTTGTTGCCCCCAGGCTTAGCAAGAGGACTCGTGCTTCCACTAGAGGAGCTATGCCGAGTTCAGAGGCAACTAGACCTCGTCCATCCCACTATGCTCCAGCAGTAGAGGAGATGTAGTGTTAGGCCATATTACAGAGTATCCTAGTTTATCAATGCATTATAGGAATGTTGCTGGTCTAGTTGAGCATACTTTCCATCCTGCAACTGATACTTCCATTTCTTTCATAGATGCATGTACTCATGTAATGTATCTTGGCATTCTCTTTTTAGTTTATATCTGGATCTGGATTCTAACTCTTTATTTTCCCAGGTTCCCGTCGATGAGGTTTCATGACTATCATTATACTTTTTAGGCCAGCAAGGCCCATCTAATAAAGACTGGCGATACATAGAGACAGGCTCATCACTTTTCTTACAAGATGATTACTGATTTGAAGGCCCAGCTTACTGCCTTGGATATTCCGACTAGAGGAGTTGGTGGGGTCTAGATTGGTGGATAGTATGCCAGCGGTGAGACTGAGAGTCAGCCAATAGGTGGTTATGAGGAGGACTCTGGGGAGTCGGAGGAGGAGGAGGAGGATGAGTAGATGTCCTTGTTTTTCATTTCTAAACTTTGATATGTATATGTACTTCACACATTTGGTTCAAATATGAGGATCTATGCATGACCATTAAACATTATGGATGCTTGTATATATGTTTCTTATGCTACTATTAGTGAATGCATTCGAATTTTCTTAGTTAATGCATATGTATGCACATGATTTACTAAATTTACGTATGCATGTATGTCTTTCCTATGATTTCTCATCATGTATGTATGAAATGTTGTGCATGGAATCCCCCTAGAACTTCAAAAATTTGCGTCGATCGTCAAATCATAGAGAGGAGCTAAACCAAGGCCCAATACAACTCAGGGGAGTGGCGTTTTCCACCAATGCCACTGAGGGACAAGCATTGAGTGGTAATGCCATTCTTTTGATTAGCGTTGGCCCGCAATGTCACTCCTTCATTTTTGGGCTTTTCTTTCACTGTTTTTCACTCTATTTTGACTCCTTTTTGGCCTAGGACCTCCCCAGACCTTGTGGATTATAAATAGAACCTCTAGGGAAACTTTGAATCATCAGAAAACATCGAACACACTCTTTAGAAGTTCTTCTGAATTGCCAAGATGTTCTAGAAGTCTATAAACACTCTTAGAAAACATCTAGGAAGCATGGAAACAGAAACTTGGAATTTCTTAGACCAATATCATCTTACAGTGTTTAAAGCCTTCCTGAATTTTCCATTCGACATCAAACTCCTACATGTAGCTACAGAATGGTGGAGTACTAATCATCATGTCTTCCACTTCAATGGAGTTGAACTATGCCCCTTGTTTGAAGAATTCAAAGGCATTCTAAACAAGTTACATTGTTCTAATGCTCCTCTAGCATTACCCTCTGCTTATAATCAAACTCCAAAATCTCTAGCTAGTTTCTTTGGAATAACCCTAGGTCAGATACTTCCATGTATTGAGGGTCAATCTCTCATGACTCAACCCTTGTTGGAATTGGGAGTCCTAAGCCAAAGAATAGTAGGTCTTGGCAAAGGATCACTAGCTTTCGTCTTTACGCACAATTCCTACTAGTTTCTACTAAGGGCAGAGGTAACTTCCAAATTGCTCATGTTCTAGAACAGGTTGAGAGTGGTCATAACCCCTTCCTTATCATCTTGGCTGAAACCATTATTGGTTTAGACTCCATTAAGCATACTCAACGCCTTCAGGGCAGCCCATTACTTCTCTAGGTATGGATCCCTTATCTTGATTCTATGTCCCCTTCTATCAACCTTGACTGATTTATTCTGATACTTCTTTAACTAGATTTGGTTGAAGAAAACGCTAGGCATATTGATGCCCCCAGCAAACCCTACAACTTACAGGCCATGACAGTTTCAATCTAGAAGACATGTGTTGTCCAAGGTTGAATGTGCTTGTTGGCTCCAAGGACCTCAATGTTCTAATGGTGATTTTGATGATACAAAACATTGTGTCATACTAATATGTTTGCTAAAGTGCTTTTTCTGGGTAATTGATGCAAAGCAAGCATGTGAGAGTTGATGAATAATTGAAGTTTATGGAAGTAATGGATAGTGTATGGAGTTTGTGAAAGATGCCAAAGCTCTTAAGATGTTGAAGTTCTTAAGTATGATGGTGAAGAATGATCATGAGCTTTGATGAGTGTTATGTTCTTGGATATGTTTAAGTGTTATCCTAAGAAAACACTTGGGTTAAGGGCTAGCTTAAGTTTGTGTGTGAGCATTAGCTTAGGTGGATAGGTTTAAGTGTGAACCTAATAAAAAAACTTGGAAAAAGGTGAGAGCTTGGAGTTTATAAGCTTAGGATGTGATTTGGAGAGTTTGTGAATGGTTAAGGTTGATTAAAGAATCAAGTTTTGAAGAAATCCAAAGAAGCCATTTGTAGGCCTACACACTAAGCTGGTTTTTGGAGTAGCTTTCAGCCCATCTATCAAAATGCTATATTGTCGAATTATATATGGATGGAAATATATAGTTGTCTACTTTCGAGATCAAAAACTGGAATTCAATTTGGAGCATTATTTTGGGAGTTATAGATTTTTAAGTGAATTATGCTCAAGATTGAACGTAGAAGACTACGCAAATAGGTCATGTTCAAAATGATGCCAAAAATTCTAGGGAAAGAATTTTAAATTGAAATTTTATGGGGTTGTATCTGTTGAAGTCTAGTTTCATATGGATTTTGAATCGCATCAAAGGGAGTTGTATATTGGGAGAAATGGTTGTTGGAGTGAGTGGTACTCGAAATATCGGAGCACCAAAAAGTCTTGATTTTTTAGGGCATTAAGATGGCTGAAATGGAATAATTTTGTGAGACACAAAATTGTAGAGAACATCACAAAGAGTCTACCATAAAAATTTCAGAGTATTTGGAGTTTTCAACAAGAAGTTATGGCTATTACAAGTTGAGCCCATGACCAGAAAATCGCACCCGCGATTTTTAAGTTAGAAAGCCCCAACGGTCATATTCTGAGTAGCCGTTGTGCCGCACCCGCGACTTTCAACTCTAACAGACCTTAAAAAAGCCTTAGAAAGTACATATTTTGATGGGGAAGTGTGGGCAACGGTCATAACTCTTTATGAGCCTATAAATACCCATCAAAATGAGTATTTTGGAGTTGGAACTACCTACAAAATGCTCTCATAACATCTCTCAAACATTGAATCATTTTCTTTATAATTTTAGCACAATTTGGTTATGTGTGGGTAGTTAGAACTCTAGAGCATTTATTGCTTGGGTTGAGTGAATTAGCCATCCTTGTACTAGTGTGTCAATTCTTTGTGAGTTGGGGAAACACTGGGGTTAGGTTTGGAGAGAGCCTTAGAATTCTCTTTGTATAGGTTGAAGATAGCCTATTGAAATCTTCATTGTAAAGGTTTGGCGTTAGCCTCTTGGAAACACTAGGGTTTGTGAGTGAGCCTTGGGTTTGTGAGATAGCCTTGTAAATCTCCTTAGTGGATAGTGGAACCCCAAATTGTGTATTTAGGAGAGTGGATGTAGGATAAGTTGGCTCCGAACCTCTATAAATCTTTTATGTTCTTCTTTTCTTCCCTAATCCATTCTTCAATCATTTTTTAATTTCTAATTTCGCACAAATTCACCCCCCTCTTGGAATTTCAATATTGCATTAGAGATTTCTAGCGTTTGGGCCAACTTTCTGCTATTCAGGAATGAGGAGTCAATCTGCTGGCATTGTCCATGGTGGAGATTGAGCTTCGTCACTACCTCTGTGATGGAAAAGTGTGTGTAGATTGCTAGCTTCGGTACTGTCACCTTTTATACCTCATCCAGAGTCTGTAGGCAGTATGGCATGGCTCAAAGAGTATTACACCCCATTCCGTCCTTTACTCCTTATGTTGTTACTCCATTCTTCTTGAGGGAGATCCGTTATCGCTGGGCTAGTAGATCTTTTGTAAGGAATCTGAGCTTTACCCAAGGATCGACTACTGATGATGAATACAAGGCCTGGGTTGATCTGTTATGTACTACTGTTGACATGTGAATATCATTGCAAATGTGGATCTCATGGCATGGCTTTATTTGCAGGCTGAGCTATCTGATGACGAAGGTAAAGGTGCTAAACTGTATGTTACAAGCAACACAATTGATGTAAAAAGAGCAAGAAAGGATGCAAGGAAGAAAATGGATGCAAACTTTAATAACATTAAGTGGCTAAAGAAACAGAAGAAGAATTAGGTCTCATAACCATTTCATTTATTCATGCAATGTTTTAGCTTTTTAGTTATGCACACACAGAATCAAGTACTATAAGAAAGTTTGACACTTTTCTTTTACAAAAGGTTCATTTTATTAATATTACCACCATAAGCGTACTTTATCTTTTACATTTGATATTACTACTTCCTTACTTTCTTCTCTCATTGCCTTAATTTTTGCCTAGACTGCCTCTTTGTGAAGTTTTCACCCTAGTAGGCCTTTTGCCCTAATTTTTGCCTAGAATGCCTTTTTACAAGGTTTTCACTCTAGTGGGCTCCCTTATTTTTCATGAGCCGCCCAAATGGGTTTTCAACTCATCGAGATTTATTATTTTCATCCATTTTTTAAAGGCAGTATTTCTTAAGACGATCCATGTTTATGGGTTGCTCAAACTCGTTCCCTTCCAGGTCTGAAATCTTCATAGCTCCCTTAGACATGATCTTCTTGACCAGATATGAACCTTCCCAATTAGGCTTAAACTTCCCTTGAGGATTAAATGTAATGGGCCTGGCCTGCTTCAACACCCAATCTCCTTCTTTGATTGACCTGATTCTGATTCCCTTGTTGAAAGCCCTCGCTATTCTTTGTTGATACACTTGCGTATAATGGAGAGCTTTCTTCCTTCTTTCCTCTAAAGACAATAGCTGCTTGTACCTTGCTTCAGCCCATTGTGCTTCAGGAATTTGAGCTTCTAGTGCCACTCTCAATGATTGAACCTGGGACTTAATTATCATTACTGCTTCACCTCCAAACACCAAAGAATACGACGTTTCTCCTGTTGCACTTCGTATAGTTGTGTTGTAACCCATGATTGCAAAAGGTAGCTTGTCTGCCCAATCCTTGTAGGTCTTCACCATTTTGGTTAGGATCTTCTTAATAGTCTTTTTAGCTGCTTCCACTGCCCCATTAGCTTGTGGCTTGTAGGGGGAGGACTTGTGATGCTCAATCCCTTCCTTTTTTAACAGATCCGCAGTTTCTCCTTGGAATTTCACACCATTGTCTGAAATGATGTGATGTGGTTTTCCAAACTGGTTGATGAGCTTCTTGTTGATGAACTCAGCCATACCCTTTGCTGTGACAGTTGGCAGTGAGATTGCTTCAACATACCTTGAAAAGTATTCAATAGATACCACAATGTACTTACGACAATTGGAAGTTGTTGGCCTTATTTCTCCAATGATGTCTATCCCCCAAGCTAAGAATGGCCAAGGAGATGTTAAATTATGAAGCTCAGTTGATGGAAAATGTATTTTATTCCCGTGTAACTGACACTCATGGCACTTTCTGACCATGTTGATACAATCTCTATCCATTTTATCCTAGTAGAATCCTTACCGAACTATCTTTTTTACTAAAGTATGTCTACTCATGTGGGGTCCACACACTCCTGCGTGAATCTCCTTCATGACCTCTTCCGCTTCATATTAGTCTAGACATCGAAGTAGTATTCCATTCAAAGCCCTTCTGTAGAGTATCCCCTCATGGTAGGTGTAACTTCTTGAGCTGATCCTTAAAGCATGTTTCTGCTTCCCATTAGCTCTTTCTAGATATTCCCTCTTCTCTAGGAATCTCAGAATCTCATAGAACCATGGCTTCTCCTTGGGTCCATTCATAATCATTACCCTCTTACCTTGGTAGTAGGGGATTCTAGATCTGCACATCACTAGAGGTTTCGTAGCTACATCTCTAGGATTGTCCCACATGGATGCCAAAGTTGCTAATGCATCTGCCATTTAATTCTCCTCCCTTGGCAGATGTACAAAGGTACAATTAGAAATACTCAGAGTGAGCATCTGAATGTTCTTTGCATAAGGTTTCAATTTCTCATCTTTTACTACCCAGTTTTCTAAAGCTTGGTTAATGATGAGCATTGAATCTCCATAAATTGTTAGGTTCCGGACTCCTGCTGCAATGGCTACTTCTATCCCAAAGACACATGCTTCATTATCAGCCATGTTATTAGTGACTTTGAAATCTAACTTCTTAGCCAAAGGAATATTTTCTCCCTCAGGCGTGATTAGGATTGCCCCCACTCCAGCTCCTTTGTGAATCACCGCTCCGTCAAAATATAACTTCCATCTATCTGCCTCTATCAAATTAAGTGACTCATTTAGGAACTCATACTCCCACGTTTCTTGCCCTTCTAGTGGATTAAGAGCCAGAAACTCTGCTACTGCTCTTCCCTTGATATTCTTCTTGGTCAAGTATTGTATGTCAAACTTAGTCAGTAATACCAACCATTTAGCAAGCTTCCCTATTAACACTGGCACTTTGTATAAGTATCATAGCAGATTAACTTTTGCCATAGCTTGAACCTGATAGGACAGATAATAGTGCCTCAGCTTCCATGTCGTCCATATTACTGCTAAGCAAGTCTTCTAAATAATGTCATATTTCGCTTCATAGGACAACAACTTCTTACTAAGGTAGTAGATAGCATGCTTTATTTCATCTTCATTTTCTTAGGCAACCATTGCTCCTATAGCATCATCTTCTAAGTCCAAGTACAATATTAATGGTCTCCTTGCCCTAGGAAGTTGAAGGATAGGTGGATTCATTAGATACTGCTTGATCGTGTCAAATGCTTTCTGACATTGTTCATCCCATTTACTCTTCTGATCTTTTCTGAGTAGCTTGAAAATGGGCTTACAGATCGTAGTTTATTTATAGATGAACCTACTAATGTATTGAATCTTCCCCAGGAATCCTTTAACTTCCTTCTCAGTCTTTGGAACCGTCATGTCTTGAATGGCTTTTACCTTGTCTGGATCAACCTCAATCCCTTTCTAGATTACAAGGTGTCCCAGGAGCTTTCTGGAGGTTACCCTGAAGATATATTTCTTTGGGTTGAGCCTGAGGTTGTACTTTTCAACTCATGCCAAGAATCGATCTAAAGCTTCAAAGTGATCTTCCTTAGTTAATGACTTAACCATCATGTCATCCACACAAACTTTGATCTCTCTCTACATTATATCGTGGAATAAGGTTGTGGCCATCCTTTGGTAGGTTGCCCCGCATGACCTTGTAGCAGTAAACACCCCACTCTGTGATGAAGGCTGTCTTAATCTTGTCTACGAGTGCCATCATTATCTGGTTATAGCCAGCGAAGCCATCCATAAAGGAATACATGGTGCTTGCGGCTGCACTATCAATCAGAACATCAATATGAGGTAAGGGGAAATCATCTTTTGGTGATGCTTTATTCAAATCCCTATAGTTTACACACATCTTGACCCTTCCATCCTTATTAGTGACTAGAACTATGTTGGCTAACCATTCTGGGTAAGTGATGACTTCTAAGAATCTAGCCTTGATCTGCTTCTTAACTTCCTCTTTAATTAGCTTGGCCCATTCTGGTCTAAGTCTTCGAAGCTTCTGCTTGACTGGCTTCTTGGTGGGATCTATGGGGATACGATGTTCAGCGATCATCCTGTCAATGCCTGGCATGTCATCATAAGTCCATGCAAATACACCTTTTCTTTTATTTAATATTTTTCCAAATTTTTCTCTCATTAGTAGTAATATCAAATGCATGAGTTATTTCATATGGTTGTTCTTTTTAGCCAATATTAATAGAATGTGTTTGCATAGAATTAATGTCAAAAATGCTTATGGTATGATCTATGCAATGCACAATGCCATCAGGTAAAACATCACACAAGTAAGTGAAATTGGAGTTCATATCATTGACCTTAGAAAGAAAAACAGAATCGTCCTCAAACAAATCAGACGTTATTACATCAATTTCAGAAGTTTCATAAAATAAATCAACTAAGGAGCTCTCCATGAACTCATATAACTCAGAGACTACAACAACATCCTTGGGGTTGATTAGCTCTTCTATCTTCATGTCCCAGATTCCCTCAGGCATCATCTTCTTCACAGCATGCACATCCAACAAGTCTTTAAAGATCTCGAAGCCAGGCACTTGAATCTTCCCAACATCCACAGGTTCAGCCTTCCCAGGATAAATGGTGCCACTTTCTGGAACAAAGAAATCTTCAAGAGTCCTGCCATCTTTAGCTACATTCTCTCCTTTATAGACCAAACCTTCCTTAGTCATATGCCAATTAAAGTCAGGCAGCTGTGTGATGCCTTGTTGATTCTTCCCCAATCCTAATGCAAGCAAGTAATCCATATTCTTCATCAATTGATTAACTGTTAAGTTACTTAACACATGCTTTTACAAAGAAATCCAAATGCATAACACATGCTCGTGATCCACTGGCCAACCTGAAATGTCTACTGCAATGCATGTGGACTTCAAGTACCAACAAGCTATCTATCACCTGAAAAATAATGCCAAGGGGTGAG